>CAKNXH010062776.1:153254-258945 GCA_932178445.1 Andricus quercusramuli
GTTATGAAATCCATTACAATTTTAGCAAAATATTCCAAATGTTTGTGAAATATTAAGAAATATTTTAAAAACATTAGGAATTTATTCAAATATTTCTTAATTTTAAATGTAAATTCAGAAATTCAACTTTTGTTTTCAGAAATTTACAAGATCCAAATTTGACTTCGTACAAGAAGAATTTGAGAGGATGATGGTGGAGTGGCTAGCATTGAAATATTTACCATTTTCTTTTTTTGATGATGAGGCTACCCAAAAAATGTTCTCTTATTTAAATGAAGAAGCGATTTTATACAAAAGAACTGCGATGCGAGAAAAAGTTATCAAACGGTATCGTGAAATGAAACGTGCATTGAAGGAAATTCTTAAAGCAGTAAAGTCCAAAATCTCTTTTACTATTGATGGATGGACATCAATAGGTAATAAATCTTATTATGGTATTACTGCCCATTTTATTGACGATGATTGGAAATTGCATTCCTTTGCCTTACATTTTCTTCCCTCTCATGGAAAGCACACGGGCAAAGACATCGCACATCTTTTCTACACGGCGTTAGAAGAATACGAGTTGTGCGCGAAAATCCAAGGAATCACTGTGGACAACACTGCATCCAACACAACTTTCATGCATGAACTGCAGAAGTTGCTGGATTCGGTTCAGAAACATTTATTCGATGCAGAGGATAATCATTTTCGGTGCTTAGCTCACATTTTCAATTTGGGTGTACAGTCTTTGCTGCAGACTCTTGGAGCCGATGAAAAGCAAGAGGACTTGCTGAATACTGAAGACGAGGAGGCCTTAGACCTGGAGGCTGAGGATGAGAACCCGATGACTGACAGCGATGATGTGTCGGTGGAAACTGCAAATCCAGAAACGGTTATTGATAAACTCCGAACACTGTTCAAAAAAATCAGACGATCCGAGCAACTCAATAATAGACTGAAAAGTTGTTGTGATTCCTACAAGGTGGAAGCAACCGCAACCATATGTGACGTGTGCACGAGGTGGCACTCCACGTGCAAAATGATCCACACTGCAACTCGTATGCAGAAGCCAATTGATCTTCTGTGCTCGTGCAACAGTAATTTGAAGCATTTGGCACTGAGTAAAAGTGAGTGGGAATTATTAATTGAAGTACGAAAATACTTGCGTAACTTTGAATATGTATCAACTTATCTCGGTGGAGACAAATACGTCACTCTCCCTTCAGTAATAATTGCCTTCAATTTGTTATTGGACAAACTAGAGTCTGATGTGTTGAAGTTACGCAACAAAGACGAAGATGAGAGGACTTCGGTAGATGAAATTTTGGCTGGGGCGTTGGAGGCAGCAGTGGAAAAAATTCTAAAACACTACCGAAAGACGAACTGGATATACTGCATCGTCTTAATTCTGGATCCCCGTCACAAAGTCGAAACATTTCGACTAACTTCTTGGGGAAAGGAAATAGAGGAGTTCACTGTGCAGAAGTTTGAAAAAATTTACAAAGAGCGCTATTACAGCACAAGAGAACGTAGAGCAGTTGACGAAATTAACAAGGCCAGTGATACAACCGACATCGCGGACGGGGATGACGTGATGATCTCTATGCGCACTCTTTTTCGATCATCGACATCTACACTTTCTCGAGATAATGCTGATGTGGATGATTCCAATTCAAACTGGAGGCAAGAACTTGAGGATTATTTATCGACAGGCCGTGCTGCGTATGAAGAAGACGTGTTAAACTGGTGGAAAGTTCATGAGCAGCTTTATCCCAATTTAGCCCGTATGGCAAAGGATTTCCTGAGCACTCCAGCGACATCAGTTCCAGCAGAAAGACTGTTTTCCCGTGCTTCCTTAGTAATTCGCAAGCATAGAAATCAGTTGAATGCTGAATCAGCAGAGCCTCTGTTGTGTCTGAATTCGTGGCTAACATGCACCTTATTGGAGAAAATACTGCAGAAAGTACGAGAACTGCAATAATTTCCATACAACTATGTACGAGAACTGCAATAATTTCCATACAACTATGTGCATGTGAGTCACTGTTTGGCAGGAGCCTTCACCTTTGATTTCCTGATTATTTATTTTTGTATAAACACGATTTTATAATCTACTTTCACTGATAAACATGACGTAAGTTGTATCGAACATTCATCATTGGATGATGATGTTTGTCTAAAAAATTACGTGTCGCTGTTGCAGCTGTAACATTTTTTATTTCGGCAGCGCCAAAAAATTCTACATAATTTCATATTTATAATGTAAAAATGAAAACACCGTAGCATTTAAAAGTTTCTTCTTGGGTACCTAATACCTTATAATGTCTATAAGATTTAAAATGACTCGACCAATATCTTGCAATTGGGCGAAGCCGAAATGAGATCTTATCTTCTCGATTTCTTTGGAAGTACATTTTGATCATGCAAAAGTTTTTCTATGCAAAAAAAAAAATATTCGGAATTTTTAGAGCTTTTATATTTTTTTCATTTCGAGAACTCCATACAAAAACATTAATGTTACCCATATGAACTCAAATAAAACACCTGCCAATTTTTAAAATTGGGCATATTATGCAGATTAAAAAACAAAAATAACATTCGCGATTTTTCCAAAACTCTGCGATTAACAGATTTTTTTACTTTATTCTGTCGAAGCCCAACTGTAAGATATATACGTTATGAGGGACCCGAAAAGAAAATTTTCAGTGCTAATGCGTTTCTGAATTATACAAATTTTCATATACATGAATATTCAAATATATATATACCTGAATGAACAAATATAGATACATGAATGTCGTAGGGGTGAATTATAAAATCGACTGTGTGATGATCATATGAGTTTCTGCGTATTATTATTGACTGATTTAATACTTTTTAAACATTCCAATTTCATACAATTTAAAAAATATGTAGTAGTCAAAGCGATTTAAGGAGGTGCGCACTTTCGATTTTGTAAATGCTCCAACAATTATGTTTCATTTACCAACCGTAGAAATTAGGTGCCACAAAATTGTCAAAATATACTTTGAATTATAAAAAATTAACTTAGTGTTAAATTCTTCAAACTCGAAATCACTTGAAAATATATCTATCTTTTTACCTTTCTGGTTCATATATTATATTCTTATAATTGGCAAAATAAATGTTTAATAAGAACCAAATGACATACTAATAGAGTGAAGTTAAATCTTTGAAACAATCGAAACATAGTCGTGTTTGATATCAAATTAATCAGTAATCAACAAAAAAGTATAATATTTAATCACATTTTAACTTTACCTAGTCATTAAAGAACGCTAATTAGCATTAGCGCGTTAGAGTGGCAAAAGAACGCTCCCGCGAGCTGTCCGCTCTGCTAGCGCACATCTGTCGCATTTCTCGGAAAAACCGAGCGAGAAACGAGTAAGGACGAGACGGGACGAGTAAGAATTTGACGAGACAAACCGAGTAACGCTCCCGGGAAAACGAGACGGAACCGAGTAATGAACGAGACGAAAGCGAGCCAGACTCGGTATTTCTCGTCTCGGACGGCAACACTAATTGCAATACAAGATAGTAAGCTTGTGGTTTACGCTGAAATCAAGCAAGAAGATCAAGCAAGACGAGCTGCAATAAATATACGACACCGTCTTAACAGCAATCAGAATCCTAATGTACCACACCGTTAGGGTGGAAATTAATGAAAATCTATGTATATCGATTGCGAATTGTTTATGCGTAGGGGACGGTGGGGAGTTGTGGGCCATGGGGAGTTGTGGACAGTGGGGAGTCGTGGGCCACCTCAATCTCCGCTATGTTGTGGATGGTAGGACTGCTTTAATCACTGCCAAAAGACTTTTTTTGTGTGAGCTCACTTTATGAACTCGACTCATAGTCTCAACACGCGTAGTTAGTATTTTGACATTGTTGATTAAAGAAATCAAAATAAAAGTTTGTGTACAACGCAAGTAGTTGATATTCGAAGTCCCGTTCTACAGCAGATTTAAAAGGCACGTTATTGCAAAATATTCCTTGAGCAATTGGCTCCAAATTCAATCAAAGAATTTCGGTAAAACATTCATTGTGTGTATGGCAATTCGGTTATTTCGTAAATGTCGGCTGTGGAGAGTTGTGGTCCGCCATTAGTGAGGAGTCGTTCTTAATGCCTATTTCAATTTTTTAAGTGAAACTTCTTCTCTCTTGTTCTGAAAAGTGAGTTTAGAGTGAATTTAGAATATCAATTGTGTTAGATGTCATCCGTACCTTTACTTCATACATTAACGAGTTATCCTTTGAGCGTATTAAATGTGACAACATGGGGACCGGATATTACACTTGCATACATTGTGAATCAGAATATTTTTTTTTTCATCTCTTATAAATCATTAATTTTCATTTACTGCAACTTTAATAAACATAAACTACTAGAATATGCCATTTTCTTCCATTTTTTGTTATGGCCCACAACTCCCCACAAAAATCACAAAAATCGATTTTTATAAGATTTGCGTCATCCTGAATATTTCTCGCGCATTAACGAATTTTACTAAGTGTGGTCTCCAGTTGATGTATTGAGAAGCTTACTACAAATACCAGTTCATACATTGACAATTCATCGATGTTCAGAGAAGTTATGTCTTGAAAACAAAGGGTGGCCCACAACTCCTCACTCTCCGCTACTTAAATAAATAAACCCACCATATAAAAATATTAAAGTGTTTTTTTTTCTTCCCACACTTTTTTTTTACTCAGCATTTATACTCGAACAGAGCATTTATAGAGAGTTTAATAGAATTTAAGGCAAGAATTTAAGACAATAAGAATTTATTGTTTAAAGAAATATACATCATAATTGATACGTATATTTTTACAATATCACGTTTTTTGTTGAAAATTCTTCTCTTCTGGTTGAAAATACAAGTGCTTAGTTGGAAGTGGAAATATTTTGTTAACATTTCATTTATTTGGTTGTTGATTTCTCATTTTATTTAAAATACTTTTTTTTGTTGCAGAATTAAATCATTTTGTTAAGAAATATGTTTGGTTCAAAATTTCTCTTCTTGAATTGAAAATTCAAATATTTGGCTTGAAACTCCTATATTTTATTAAAAATTCGAATTCTGTGGCAACATCTTCAGTCTTTTTGTTGACTAATTCATCTTTTTGGTTGAATATCAGTTTTTTCCAATTCATGATTAATTTTTGAACTGAAAATGTTACTGTTGCATCTTTTGCCGAGAGTTTACACTTTTTGATAAAAATTGAATCTTCATAGTTAAAAATTATACTATTTCGTACAAAATGTACTTTAATTTTATTGAAAATTGATGTATTTACTGAAAATCTAACTATTTTATTTTTAGTTGAAAATTTATCTGCCTTAGGTGAAAATTCAACTATTCATTTAAAAGCTGTCTTTGTTTTGGCAGAAGAGTTCTCATTAGTTAATATTTCACCTTTTTGTTCAAAAATTCATTTCTTTGGTTGAAATATAACTATTTCGCTAAAAAGTTTTTTTTTCTGTTTGAGAATTTATTTTACTAACTGAAAATTCAACTGTTGTACATTTGACAGAAAATTTATCTTTTCAGTTCAAAATTCATGTACTTCGTTAAAAATTCATTTTTTTCAGTTAAAGATTCATCATTTGACTTAAAAACTCACTTTAAGTATTACATTTTTTATGCAGAAGTTACTAGAAATGTAATATTTTTCTTTAAAAAAATTATCTATTGTGTAGAAAATTTAACTATTTCATTTTTTCTCAAGAATTCAGTTATTTGGTTGAAAAAAATCTATTTAGTTGGAAATTCGTTTTTTTCGTTGATATAAAATTCATGTTCTGGGTTGAAGATTCAAAGTTTTTTACAAAAATTCATATTTTTTGTTGAAAACTCATCACTGTGATTAAAAGTTAATTTCTTTGGGTGAAAAGTCGTTTCTTTTTTGTTGAATGCAATTTTTTTCAACTGAAGATTTAACTATTATATTTTAGCATGGAAATCTATATTTTTAATTCAAAAATTAATTAATTTTGCCGAAATCTTGTTTTGGTTTGTAAATTTATCCTTTTTAGTTAAATATTAATATACTACGGTTTAAAATTGAATTATTTTATTCAGAATTCACTATTTTGATTGAAAATTAATTTTTCTAACTTAACATTTAATTCTTCTATTTTTGGCTGAAAAGTGATTCTTTCTGAGGGAAAAAACTATTTTGTTGAAAATATTTTTTTTTCGGTTGAACACTTCTTTTTCTAGCATTTTAACTGATGAGCTTACTTTCAAAAGGGCGTAACTCCACTTTTCAAAATATTGAGATAATGAGGAGATAATGAGATGATGAGGTAACGAGATAATGAGAATGCAAACTTCTGGTAATTGGGTACGTGGTCTAGGACCAAAACAATGTCGGAACCCAGAAAACCCAATTCTTTTATAAATGCTGTAAAACGTTTTTCTCGACTTCCCAACAAAGACCATAAGTGGATTTACGCCCTTTTGGAAGTAAGCTCCTCAACTATTCTAATTTTGGTTGAAAATTGATCTTTCAAAGATGAAAATTTATTTACTTTGTTGAAAGTTAGTCTTTTTTGATAGAAAATTAATATTTTGGGTTAAAAATTCATTTCTCGTTTTAAAACTTTATCTTCTTGGCTTGAAAACGCAACTGAAAAGTGATAAATTCTGAAATTCAATGAGATTTCAGAGATATTGTAAAATTTAAAATGTAGGTATGCAAGAGTGAAAAAGATTGAGCAATAAAATTGATCATAAAAAGTGGATATGGCCCCGTTTCAGGGCAGAAGGTTTTAAATCGTGAATCAAAATTTAAGTTATTTTATTTACTTGGCTAAATGAAGATCTTCTTCGAGAGAAGAAGTAAATTGTATGCAATATTTTATTATTACAAACTAGTCTTCAAACCCTGTGTAAACTTCAATAAAACTCGCTTCAAATTCAACCTCTGTTATTTTTTGTGTATACCTCTTGCACGTGAAAAAAGAAAAACAAATGTGTATATTAGCTCTGGTATGAATTGTGAGTTGACTGCTGTAAAATGTCGAATAGAAAATTCAAAAAATTTTCTAATCCGCAAGAAACTTATTCTACCGGATGAGGCGTACTAATGAGGTACGGATGAGGCCCTAATGAGGCGTACAATAACATGAAAAATAATTCAACATGTTTAATATAATTCTTTCAGACTTTTTTTTTTAGTGCGTGTTAAAATTTTCAAAAACATCAAATAGTAAGTCATTTTTGAGAAGAAAAATGGCCATAATCGTGTTTCTGACGTCAGTTTTCAGATTTCTGACACCAGACAGAATAACAGCATTAGCCAGGTTCAACGTGACCGTTGTCATTGCATGGAGACCAACACTGTTATACAACAGCCTGATTCACAGGAAAAAAAGATTCAATCTTTGACCAGCAAAAAGGACGTTGACTTTTCCTCTACGAGGACACAAATCAAATCACGCACTGCGAGCAAGAACGAGTTAAATCACCAACCCATTTTTGGATGTAGCGCGTGACCTAATTCCTTTTTTTCGCAGCAAAAAATTATCTCACTTTTTCTCCGTCTCAAAGAAGTCGATGAAATAAGGTTTTTCCTTGAGAATTCTAATTTTTTATTCCACAAACGTTAAATTAAGAATATTTACATCCCGAAGTTATTTTCATACCATCTTCAAAAATATTGACAACAGTTTTGGCCGAGTGTAGGTCGAGTGTACATTCCGAATATCTAACATTTTCGAGAATAGTAAATAGATTTTAAGTTTAGGAAAAAACGCCACTTCACCGTCAGAATGTAGGAATATTATTTGTCAATATGACTTGCAGGGTAATATATCTACGAGTACAACCAGTCCAAGATCAGTGGAAGTTCGTCTTTCCAGCAAGATGAGAGTTTTCTGTTTTATTCTGCTTTTCTTCGTCTCCATATTACTTCGGAATACTGTTCGCAAGTAGAATATAATATAATAATAAATCAATAATACATTAAAATATCTTCCATACACTAAGAAACAGTGGAAACATATGTTTATTATCAAAGTACTCATTTTGCAATAGTACATTGTGCACCAAGGAACTTAAGTCGGTCATTATTTGCCGCGTGTGCGTTTGCAATACAAGTCGTAGACGAGCGCGAGGCGGAGACGAGTATTGCAAACACACAAGGCGTAATGACTCACGTAGTTCCATTGTGCACATTATACTTTATACACCAAGGGCATGATTTGCAAGTTTTTTGCCCCCGATTATCATGTATCACAGGGGAGGTCTGACGTGGAGAGTCGAATCGGTACAATTCACTTTCAGCGCCGGTTAACAAGATTTTGACTGAGCCGGTTCATATTTGCTCGTCTACAAATTTTTGAAAAATATGAAAATTTTGGATATTTTTGAAAATTTGTAATTTTCGGGAGGATTTGAGTAATTTTTGAAAATATCTATAATTTTCAAAAATGTCTTGAATTTCAAAATTTTTTAAAGATATCCAAAATTTTCAAAAATTACAAAAATTTTCAAAAATGTTTTAAATTCTCAAAATTTCTTGAATTTTCGAAAATAGGAGTGTGGTGTGAGCAGTACAATAATGGTCCCATTATTGTACAGTGCAATAATGAGGCCATTATTGTACTGCTCTTTCCACTGACCCATAAAGGGCTACTTAAGTTCCTGAAAACAGGCACGTAATACGCGCGAATCATGCCTGCGGCGTATAAAATATTTCGTTCAGTGTGCGAAAAACATTGAATTCTGCAGCTTTGAAACTCGGATGTTTTGCATGTTTTGTTTCATTATTGCTTGAATCATTATTATCAGACGTGAACGTTTCTTCAACGATTTGAGTAAGATTATTGTTTTTTTAGGAAACATTTTAAACTATGAAATTTCCGAAAAAAATTATTAAGGTAATTAGTGATAAATTTCACATTTTTGCCGAAAATTAGAAAAAAAAAACGATAAATTTATTATGTGTCCAACTTTAACCTTGAATAACATTTATTTGGGCCGTTCAAGAGTTAAAAAACTCCAAATTAAACAAAGAAATTTCACATGCTATTTAAATGGGAAATAAAAATTCGTGATGAGCGACCGTTAATTATTAATATTAAGAGCTCTACTTTTTAGATGTGTTTTTTTACACCTTTCCGGAAGTTTTATGTGGGGGTTTCAAAAAAAAAATTGTCGATTTTTTTTAACCATCCTAGTAAATAGAGTCTCTAATTTTTGGGCTCCTTGACAATTCAACTTCGAATTCATAGATAAGCGTTTGATGTTTTAGATGTAGGGGTGGTTTTTGCAAGAAAAATCAAGCATTCGCAAGCCCAAGAAAAGCCCAAAAATAAGCCAAAAATTGTGGTGTACTTTGTTTCTTCCTAGTTTGAGTTTTTACGTAGGAGGTAGTTTTATTTCTGGTAGGGGTACTTTTTGGGAATTGGTTGTTGGCGCGTTCAAGCGCCCAAAAAGCCAAAAATTCTGTCGCCTTTGATTTTAAATTTTCTCAAATTTTTATTTACTGGAGGTGCTACCTTGATGGACCTAATTAAAAGAAATAAGAAACACATACATGTTTTTCTTAATTTTATAAATAAATTTTCTGCTCTGAATAATTTCTATAAAAGTTTATTTTAATATTTACGTCTGAGTGTTTGAGTAAATTAGCAGAGAGTACTTCATGGAAATTTTTTCTTTTATGAACTCTACATGACAGAAATATAATTAAAACTAATTTTTAATACTTTTTTACCTTTTTTCAATTGATCGGTTTATATTGGCGAAGCACAAGCAAAAATCTGACATTTTCAACTGTCATCAGTTAATATTTTCACTTATCATAAAATATAACCTCCAAATAACTTTGAAAGTTATTGATGTGTGCACATATATAATGGAAAATGAGCAGTCTAGATATCAGTATGCTTAGAAAATACATAACTGGGGGTGCCTAGATTCTCAAATATATTTACTTTATCGAGATTTGGAACCACCGTTTTGTTTTTTTCAATATCAACTGACTTTGGGATGACATTTGGGCTTTCTTCATTTTGGACAAATAGAAAATTTTTGGTGTTTGATACAAAAATTCTTTGATCCAAATCCCTAAATTATATTTTACAGATGGAATGGATTGGATACGTCGACATTTTACATCAGGAGAGGGGCAGCGTAAAAGACCGGCTAGTGAAATATCAGATCAGAATGCGTTGACCGCCGATGCTCCACCCAGTTCTCCTGATCACAGTTAGTATATTTTAATTTTTTTGAACGGAAAAAAGATTGCTGAGTTTCAGAAAAAATTTCAAATTTTATTGTCTAACCGTCAATACATTCTTCTCGCTGAACGGCGTGTGCCTCGGTAGGCCTTTGAAATAAGTTTCGAATTTTAACTTTGAAAGAACTTTAAATGAACATATTATGCTGGTCCAAAGAAAGACATTTTCGACTTTTTGAGATCAGACTGAAAAATATTGTAGGCAATATGAAAATAGAAAACCCATTTTTTTTTGTATCAAAAAATGATTAGTAGGACTACACATTTATCGCAAAGCTTTTGATGTGAAACATTAATGGCGCGGTACGGGGGTAAGATCGCCTCTTGGCGTGGCGACGCGTGAGATGGAACGACGCGCTCGGGGCTCGTCGGCTCAATCCGCCTCAGCTCGGCGATCCCCTCTCTCTGCGCGCTGAATCAAAATAATCTACCTGTATCTAACTCTCGCATGTGTGCGTGGGCGCATTTATGTGTATGTATACACTAAAATACCTTTGTCGTGTTTTAAAAATTTTCAAAAAATATAAAAACATTTTTTTGTAGATTACCAAAATTTCATAAAAAATTTTTACTACTTTTCAAATATACTTCAAAAGTGTTCCAATAAAAAAATTCAATTAGATAAGAATTCAAAAAGCACATTCTGTCAAGTAACATAATAGTGATGGGATATCGATATCGAAATTGTGACAAAATATCAATATTGACTTTTATATATCGGTTTCTAAATATCGATATTTAATATCGATATATCGGACTCTGGATATCAATATTTTCGATATTTCGATATCGATATCCCATCACTAATCTTTATTATTTACGAAACGATCAGTACAAATTTAGATAACAAGACTTTCCAGTAGTTTTTACGAGTACTCCAAGTAAATCTACTGACTTTCTTTGCATTTTACCTAGCCTCCAGAAAAATATATTAAACTCGGCGTTTTCCATATAAACCTATCGTGCAGCGAATTTTACGGACGCTTTTTCTGCGTGTTGTAGGAGGGGGTTTTGGGGTAGCCGATTTCTAAATTTTAGGGTTCCGTTAGAAAAAATTTGTAACATCAATCCCTATATTATATCTTGCAGATAGAGGTTTTGAGCCGCCATCATCACGTCGAAGATTAAGACAAGACGGAAATACCCGCTCTTCAAGTTCCAGAAATCCACGTTAGTATATTATAATTTTTTAAGCTAAAAAAAATGTTGAAATTTGTAAAAAAATCCAAATTTTTTTTTTTTCAACCGCCAATGAATTGCTCTCGCTGAACGGCATTGGCCCGTGGTGACCTTCGAAACAAGTTTCGAATTCTTGATTAAGAAGAACATATTCTTATACGATAATTAATTGTGCATTTTCCTTCTCTGAACAAAATGTTATAGCTTTCTCTGCTTTCAAAATAAACCCAAAAAGCCCGTTAAAAAATTCTTTGAATGTTATAAAATGCAAGTTTATGAAATTTATTAAAATGTTTTAAGTCTGTAAAAAATTTACTGAAATTTGTTGAAACTTATGATAATGTGCAAAATTTGTGAAATTTGATGATGTGTATACCCTATCACGTATACCGTAAACGCAGTAGCTGAGGCTCTAATATGTAGAATTTATCGATATCTATATATAAAATTTGTTATATTTTAGATATTTATGGTAACTTACCGGTAACTGTTGTTAGGTTCGATATTGTTATGCAAGACGTATGAATTTAGCTTGCAATTTTTGTTTTTTTCGTGGCTTCCTGAAGTTTGTTGGCCCTCTAGCGATGTAAATTTTTGTATTGTTGTTTTAAAAAATACAGTGCATGTCCTATATTCCTTATAGGCGTTCATATTATACTTAATACAAAGGGGTTTTTGGTGTCACTGGTTTTGAATTTGATGCCAAAAGTTACAAATTTGAATCGTGGATCCAATATAATGGCAAAACTGGTTGAATTTGCACACATTTGTCTGAAGCTTGCACGAAAAGAAAGGATTCGTATTATTTACAAAACGATCAGTACAAATTTAGACAACATGATTTTTCAGTAGATTTTAAAAATACTTCAGGTAAATCTACTAACTTTCTGTGCATTTTACCTAGCCTCCAGAAAAATCTACTAAACTCGGCGTTTTCCATATAAACCTATCGTGCAGTGAATTTTACGAATGCATTTTCTGCGCGTGGTATGTGGGGGTTTTGTGGTAGCCGATTTCAAAATTTTGAGGTTTTGTTGAAAAAAATTTGTAATAACAATCCCTATATTATACTTCGAGATGGAGGTTTTGAGCCGCCATCAACACGTCGAAAGATAACGCAAGACGGACATACCGGCTCTTCAAGTTCCAGAAATCCACGTTAGTATATTATAATTTTTTAAGCTAAAAAAATGTTGGGACTTCTCAAAAAATCCAAATTTCATTTTTTTAACCGCCAATGAATTTTCCTCGCTAAACGGCGTTGGCCCGTGGAGACCTTCGAAATAAGTTTCGAATCCTTGATTGAAAATAACATATTCTCATAGGATATTTAATTGCGCATTTTCCTTCTCTGGACAAATTGTTATAGCTTTCCCTGTTTTCAAAATAAACCCAAAAAGCCCGTTAAAAAAAATTCTTGGAATTTTCGAAATTGATGCAAGCTTGTGAAATTGATTACAATTTTTTGAGTTTGTGGAAATTTACTGAAATTTGTTGAAACTTATGATAATGTGCAAAATTTGTAAAATTTGATAATGTGCATAATGTATACCGTAAACGCAGTAGCAATTTATTATATTTGAGATATTTATAGTAATTTACCGGTAACTGTCGTTAAGTTCGATATTGTTCTGCAAGAGGTATGACTTTTGCTTGCATTTTTTTTCCATGGCTTCCTGAAGTTTGTTGGTCCTCTAGCGATTCAATTTTTGAATGGTTGTTTTCAAAAATACCGTGCATGTCCTACATTCCTCTTAGGCGTCCATATAAAACCTGGTACGAAGGGGTTTTTGGAGTCACTGATTTTGAATTTGATCTCAATAGTTACAAATGTAAATTATGGATCCGATATTGCGGTCAAAATTCTTTAATTTGCATACATCCATGTAGAAATTGTGATCAGAATTTGGAAGGTACGTATAGTTGCGCAGTAGATATCTGTGAATCATAAAGTTGCGCAGTACACGATTTTGATGGCTGACGGACAACTTTGCACGTAGCAACTTTGCACGTCGATGGCCGGACGGACAACTGTGCACGTCCATCTGTGCACGTCCAAGACCACAGGAGCCCGTCTGTGCACGTCGAAATTTAGACGTGCACAGATGGACTCTTGTGCACTTTACCGTGAACAGATGTCACTCTCCCAACTGAGCACGTGCACAGATGTTGAATAATTTCTTAAAAATAATATTTGAAACATTTTTAAACTAAAATTAAGAAAGTTAATACTCTCCATTCCAGCAGGATTGAATAATTCTAACTGTTAAAAATTTATTATACATAGATACAAAGAATCACCCTCGTATAAACCCTAACGAAAGGACATAAACGTTCACAGTTGGGTTAGTGACATCTGTGCACGTGCACAGTCAGGCACATGACATCTGTGCACGCGCACAGTTGATCAAGGGACATTTGTGCACGTGCAGAGTTGGGCAAGGGACATCTGTGCACGTGCACAGTTTGACAAGGGACATCTGTGCACCTGCACAGTTGGGCAAGTGACAGCTGTGCACGTTAAAGTGCACAGGAGTCCATCTGTGCACGTCCTAATTTCGACGTGTACAGTTGTCCAAGTACCATCTGGTGGTGCACAATTATGCACCACACATGTCTGATGTGTATCCCTGCGTTCGGCAGGTAATACGCAGTTTAATGTACCCAATAAGGACACTGCGCAGCTCCATGTACCGCAATACTGCACTGCGCAGCTGTGCGAGTCAAACATCTCTACCGTGCACGCCTTAGTTCTGCAGGACTGTACTGAGAAACTGTATGAGTCACACATCTCTACTGCGCACCGCAAGTCTCCGCCACGCAGCTAAATGTACTACACAATTGAACTAAGCGGTTTTATGTGCCATTAGACTCTTCTACGCACCCTCACATTTTGTATACCTTACTGTGCAGTCTTATGCATCACACGTGCTTGCTGTGCACCTCCATGTACTGTATCATTTGCTGCTCAACCGTGCGCACCATATGAGTCTACTGTGCAATCCTGTACGTATGAGACTCTACTGAACAGCTTAATTCACCACATATGGGTACTGTGCAGCTACATGCACTACAATACTGTACCATGCAGCTGTGATGACCATATATATATATATATATATATATATATTCGGTTTCAGTTTCGGTTTCGTTTCTTCTGGAATAGAACTGAAGGGCCTATGACAAGGCCACTGAAAGCGTCCTCGGGTTGCGGATAGAGGGTCCGTGTACCAAGGGTTTCTGCTGAATATGATTACAATAATTAATAAGCAATCACGGAAAATTGTCCAGGGATGGTCCCGAAGGAATAAACCCTAAACGGAGGCGTAAAAACCGTGCCGACAGCTGAATGGCACCTGGTGAGGTGTCTCAAAGGGTTAATATGGGATACCGGGCGACCTCTCAGAGTATGCAGCTTTATCCTTGCACGCGGGGCTCGACAAGAATGGACGAACCCTTTCCCTAGCTGCTCGTGAAAACAACAACGAGACCACCAAAGCACCAAAAGGTAGTAGATGCGGTTCAAAACGACCGAACACGCAGAGCACCCGACAATGGGTCGGCAAACAATGCCGCTAATCCTCGAGTTCGGAATGCTGAAAATAATTTAGATGGAAACACGACGAAAAACCAGCGAAACGTCCACCCTGTTCGCGGAGGCTTAATGGCGCGTATTCACACTCTTTGGTGCCAGAAAAACACAGAGCTTCAGCACTGTGCGCATCAGTCTTCGCGAAATCATGCCGACTACCTCCGAAAAAATGGATATGTAGGCGGAGCGCTTCTCCAACCGCTGCTTGATCAAACTTGCAGACAAAGATGAGGAAGCGACATTGAAACCAACCGCTGAAAGCAGGCAACTTCTGAGAAATGATCGCGATTTCATATTAACATGCAAGTTCCTCCTGAGCCCCAAGATCTAGCTGGAATGGATGCCTCCCTTCGTGGAGATATCTCGGAAGAGCTTGACATCTGGACCATCAATTCTTCAGTTTATGGTACTGGGAGAGCGTAGACCGTTCACGGAAAGGGTTCGAAAGTTCACCCAAGAACTAAGGATCTTGACTCACACACTGAGCAAGTCAAAGCTGCTGACGATCAAGCAGCACATTGTTGACAAAATACGACTGCTATCTGCCGCAAGAAGGAGAATACAGAAAAGGGAGAGGTGGATCGGAGAGATTCAACAGTTTTTTGCTGACCCATCGCGCCTCTGCAGCGATCTCCATGTTTCTGTAAAAATCAGCCAGAACCCAAGGAGGTAGAGACTTTTGAAGAGATGTGTACAGTATACCAAAAATACTAATGTTGAGAGAAGAAACTGAGAATATCATTCGCTTGAAGGAGTTTTGCGACAACCTCATAAAATCTGAGGAGGAATGTCCATCAATCACTGCCGAAGAGGTGAAAAAAGCACTTAGAGGCACGAAAAACTTTCCCGCTGCTGGACCAGATTGTATCAAGAACTTCTGGTGGAAGAAGTTCACTTCTATGCACCAACATTTGGCCCGCATATTCATCTCATATTTGAAGTCGGAGACGCCCATTCGGCAGTGGCTGGTTTTAGGACGCACTATACTCCTGCCAGAAAAAAAAAATTGTCCAGCCCGGAGAATTACAGACCAATAACTTGTTTGAACACACTGTATAATATCTTTACAGCTGTCCTGAATAACAGGATTATTCGACGAACTGAGACTGTGTGACGAGAGATGTACGGAAAACGTGGCTCAAAAAATGTGTAGCAGGCTGTCGAGAGAACCTGCTAATTGACAAGTGGGTCCGTAAAGACGCTGCAGCCTACCAGCGCGTCCTGTCAATGGCCTAATTTGACTACCGGAAAGCTTTCGATTCAACCTATCATAGACATATCATCTGGCTGTTGGAAAGCTTAAAGGAGCATCCGCACATAATGAGATGCATAGAGAGATTGATGCCTCTTTGGAAAACTAGATTTACCATCTGATCTAGAAATTATCATGTGACAACGAACAGCGTCACCTTCCAGAGGGTTGTCTTTCAGGATGATACCATGAGCGCTTTGCATTTTTGCATCACACTTCTGCCTCTATCTCTGGCTCTACAAAATTCCCCTTATGGCGTTTCCAATTTCGATGCAAAATAATCGATAAAATTTGTAAAAATCTATGACAATTGATGAAATTGATTGAAGTCAAAATTTATGAAAATTTGTGAAAATATTTATCATTTTATAAAAATATTTTTATGGTATAATTTGCCGGTTTATGAATTTTGCTTAAAATTTGTGTGCATGCCTCTCTATGAGTTCTTCAAATTTGATGGCTCTCCAGCTATTCAGCTTTCAGCAGAGCTGTTGTGAAAAATACAGTGCGTGCCCAAAATTTATCGTGGGCGTCTTTTTGCCTAGACTTGAAAGCCCCTCAAGAATGATTTCTAAAATAATACTGCATTCATCGACGCGTATCTTCAAAGCCAAAACATCCAACTGGAGCACTGCTAGCAGCCACACAGTGTGCCACAATCCAATAAAAGTGGCAACAATTCGATTTCTCATCGCAGCTGTATAAATCTTGGTACCAGGAGAGTTTTCGTAGTCGCTGATTTTGAATTTGATATCAAAAGTTACAAATTTGAATAGTGGATTCAATATAACGGCAAAAATTATTTAATTTGCACACATTCGTCGGAAACTTGATCGAAGAAAAAGGATCTGTATTATTTACAAAAAGATCAGTACAAATTTAAACAACATGACTTTCTAGTAGATTTTACAATTACTTCAGGTAAATCTACTGACTTCCTGTGCATATTGCCTAGCCCCCAACGAAATCTACTAAACTCGATTTTTTCCATATAAACCTTTCGTACAGTAAATTTTACGGTTGCTTCTCCTGCGTGCGGTATTAAGGGGTTTTTACGGCAGCCGATTTCAAAATTTTGGGGTTTCGTCGAAAAAAATTAATAATAACAATCCCTATATTATATCTTGCAGATGAAGGTGATGAGTCGCCATTCCCACATCCAATATTCCCACAACACAGACATACCGGCGCTTCAAGTTCCAGAAATCCACGTTAGTATATTATAATTTTTGAACTAACAAAAAATTGTTGGGACTTAGAGAAAAATCCCAATTTTATTTCTTGACCGCTGAACGGCGTTGGCCCGTGGAGAACTTTGCAAGAAGTTTCGGATTATTGATTAAAAGGTACTTATCAATATAATATAATAATAATTAATTGCGCATGTTTGTTCTCTGGACAAAAATCTTATAGCTTTCCGTGTTTTCAAAATAAACCCAAAAAGCTCGTTGGAAAAAATTCTTTGAATTTCAGAAATTTATGTGGAAATTCATTGAAATTTTTGGAAACATATGATAATGCGTCAAAATTTGTGAAAATGGGGACAAGAAAATAAGCCGAAAATCTGCCTCTTTTTCGCATTGACGATTATTTTGAGTTTTGTTGCGTCACAGAATAAAAAGAAGGTGATTTTCGTTGCGGGTAATTTTCAAGTAGATGAAGTTCAATTTTTTCGCATCGAAATAAGGTAAAATTTAATAGAGTAAAGATTACATTTAGTTTTCTATATGGTCAATTTGTTTTGTTTTTTTCTGCAAAAACTACGTTGAGCGCAAAAAGGGGCGGATTTTGGAGACTCTCTTTATGACGTGTATACCGCATACCATATACGCTGTAGCTTAGGCTCTAATATCTAGATTTTATTAAGATTTATATATAAAATTTGTGGAAATTTGTTATATTTGAGATACTTATAGTAACTTGCCGGTAACTGTTGTTAAGTTCGATATTTTTCTGCAAGACGTATGAATTTTGCTTGCAATTTTTGTTTTTCATGGCTTCCTGCAGTTTGTTGGCTCTCTAGCGATGTAAATTTGTGCATGTTTGTTTTTAAGAATACAGTGCATGTCCTACATTCCTCTTAGGCGTCCATATAAAACTTGGTACAGAGGGGTTTTTCGAGTCACTGATTTTGAATTTGATGTCAAAAGATACAAACTTAAATGATGGATCCGATATAGCGGGCGAAATTATTTAATTTGCTTACGTCCTTGTAGAAATTACAATCGGGATTTGGAAGGGCTCGGCTGTTTTTGCCGAGCTCTATCTGGAACTTTTAACAAGTTCCTAACAGGAATACCCCTCAACCGCCCATCTAGATCCTCTCTGTTTTCCGATATGAAATTGCAAGAAACAAAATTTGTTTTCCATATTTTTTTTTATTGACTCAGAAATTAATTTATTATCTGTTTCAAGATATTGTTGTGTATGCATGAGTAAAAATCCTATATTTTCAACCACGTCATATTTAATGCCATATTTAAAATATATTTGCTTCATCGAAATTTGGAACCTCGGTTGAAATTAATTGATTTTGGGATTACATTTGAGCTACCATCAGTTTGCACTAATAGCAAATTTTTGAGATTCGTTAAAAAAGTTCTCAAATGAAAATCCATATTTTATATTTTACAGATGTATCTACAACACGACCACAACGTAACCCCGCTCGAGTGGCGCCGCCAATAAAAAACATGCAGAATCGTAAGTATATAATAATTTGTTGATTTAAGAAAAAATGTCAGTGATTTAGAAAAAAAAGTAAGAATCTTTGGCACTTGAAGACCTTTGAAAAATGTTTCGAATTTTAACTTGAAAAATACATATTTTTATAGGAAGTTGATTTCATATTTTTTCTCTGGATAAAATGCTGCAGCTTTTTCCGTTTTCAAAGTAAGCTCCGCTCGCAAATTTGAGCGCGCCTAGGGCGCGCGACTGTTGGTTCTCGCACTTCGCGCTCGATAATGTATTCACCTCGCGCTTCGCCCTCGATCTTTGTATTTCCCCACATTCGTGCCTGGGATTGCTTTTTTTATTTGAAAAGATTAATTTCAACAGAATATTTATTAAGATTTCCAAAATCTTCAAAAAAGGATCTTGATGATTTTGAGGCACGGATAATAATAATAACCGATTTCGTTCAAAATTGCAGTTCATTGTTCCGGGTATTTGCACATAACTAGTGAATGAGAATCAAAAGGTATTACACCAAACTTTCATTAATGTCTTTACTGTGCACAATTATGTACCACACATGTCTGATTTGTATCCCTACGTTCGACAGGACTTACTGCGCTGTTCAGTGTCTGACTAGCATTATTCTGCGGTCGTATCATCAAGAATAATAATAAATTGTTAAAACAATTGTTTTTGTTAACAGAATGATAAAACAGATTCCTTGGAAAATTGGATTTGTACCATCGTGCATAATAATGCGTGTATTTCTGAAAATAGTATCTTCTCCCGATGTGTCTAGTAGCTTGATGGGAAAGCACCTGACCGGAAATCAGAAGTTCTGTGATTTGACTCCCAGCGGATCGAAAGGAGAAGATCATTTTTCAGGAAAAAGAGTTAATTAAAAGCATTTTCAATTCACAGCTTCATTTAGTCTGAAAAAGAGGTTGAAGATTTCTGTTATCCTCTAAGGATAATATAGATTCCTTTTAAAATTTCAAGTTAGAATTACAATTCTTCTGAAAAATTTCCTCTATCTAATCAGAATTATCATTCTTCTCGAAAGTTTTCTGCTTCAAGTCAGAATGATAATCCTTTCAGAACATTCCTTATTTCAGATCTGCATGAGAATTCTCATTCGAAAATTTCCTGTTTCCAAACAGAATCATAATTCTTTTCAAAAATCTTCCGTACCATGTCAAAATCGTAATTATTAAAAAAAATTTCTTGTTCCATTTCTGAATTAGGGGAGCGGCGGCGAATGCGGCGCATATAAAGGAAAATGCACGATTAAAATTAAAATATAAAGTAAAATATTGTAATAAAATATATTTTGTTTAGGGTAATATCTTAACAATGCTATAAGCATGAATATCGTTTAATTGAAGTTCATTAAAGCAGTTAATTAATGTGTTTTCCATAAAGAGCATCTGCGCCAAGTTGTCCTACCTTGTTTGGTAATGTGGCGCATTCCGATTTCAGTTCATAATTATTGAATAAAAAATAAATTATGGAGAAAAATTAGTAAAATTTAATAAAAAGAAGATAAATATATTGACGTTTAATATAATTAACATATTTAAGGGATTATATCTGCCGAAACTTCAAGAAAAAATGTTTTTTCAACAGTGCAGATTGTCTCACAATAATTTGAGGAGTACTCAAAATTTTGTGGTTTAACATAAGCTTACAGACGTTTTATAAACAATAGATCAAAATTATATTAATAATAAGTAAAATTTATTGTTTTCAAAAACAGTTATAATGATTCAATATTCAAATAATATCACTACTCTAAACCTTCTAAATATTTATTCTGTCAGAACAAACCTAACCCGAAAACTGGTGAAACGATTTCAAAATACAATTATTCTAAAACAACTCTAAAATACACGATAATTATTAGAATAAAACTTTTTTATGCATATTAGACACGAAGTTTTATTACTTTGAGTAAATATTTCTTACCTTCTAACCAAAAACCGGCATTTTGTTGCTACAAAATTCTCCGAGCAAAACAAACCACAAACTTGTGCGCCAAGTTACCTGCCGACTTTATTCCCGAATGCGCCATATTAGTCGCATGTGAAAAGTATCTAATGAAGATTTTTTGCGTAAAATTTCATCAATTTTACTCAAAATGTTGAACTTCAGTGCATTCAAGAAACTCGGAACAGTATATTTCCAAAAAATTTTATAAGTTTACACGAAACTTCTGTAATTTTTTACTTGTTTTTAGCTACTCTGACACAATACAAGCGAAAGAATCAAAACTATCTTTTCGTCATAAATATCAGGCAATTAATTTAATTATCCCAATTTTTCAATAGTGTAACGCTGAAAACATATATACATGTAATGAAACTACCTCCACAAGCAAAAAATGCGTTAATATTCGAAAACTCGAACGCGCCACATTAGCCACCGCGCCGTTTTCGCCGCCGCTCCCCTATAATATTTTTCTAACAATCTGCTCTTCTAAATCAGAATACTAATTTTTTTTGAAAATTATACTTTGGAAGACAAAATTATTGTAAATCTTGAGAAAAATGCTTTCTTGCAGATCTGAGTTATAATTTTTTTTTCAAAAATTCAAAGTTCAAACTCAGAATCAGGATTCTTTCAACAAATTCATTTCACCAAGCGTATAAAGAATAATAGAAGAAAAATTGAGAGCAACATTAATTTTCCAACATTTTCTAGAAATTCTTTAAAGTGACCTGTAACTTCCAATGAAAGAACTAGGCCTTGACTGAATAAAAATCTTATTCGATTAAAAAAAAAAATTCTACGAAATTTTGTATTATTAGAAACTGTTCCATACGGCTCGTTCAAAATAACATTTCTGTTTATCCCCTTTCACGCATCTCGAATGTGAGAGACGATAAATAGTTTTAGAATGTACCTACTTTATACATTGTTGAACGATAAACATGAAAATGTTCCATTCCCTCACGCTCGAATTCTATGCGATTAGAATCGTGGTTATCAATTATATTTGATGGACAGACATCAAAATTATCCTGAAAAGCTGGTCTAGCCACGACCTTTTTTTTAAATCATGGAGAGAGAGGTTCTTTTCTTGAAAAAAAAAATTAATTTCAAGAATTGAAATTACTATTTTTATATTTTTTAAGCTACATTTGAAACCTTCTACCCTAGAATGAAATGCAGTTTATGATAAATTAGAAAGTGAGGCCTCTTTGCGTCTTCGTGGAAGTCATGTTTAATTTGAAAGTCTGTAAACATATTCAAAATCTTTCCTTCCATGTTACTAACATGCAACAGCAGTATGAAAACACTTTTGAAATTTCTTACAAATATTATGGAATGCACATTAAAATTCCGATAATGTATTTCGATAAAGCATTTCATCTGTCTTAATCATTGATAGTTATTAAGTTAGAAATAATGATAATCGTTTTACATTTTTCATATTGTACAGCCTGTATGCCTAACATGAAAATTAAATAATTTCTCGACGGTCGAGAATGGTCATTTTTGCACCCAGGGGCGTCACGGCCGTAATAATAATAAATTTCTTTCCATTAATTATAGTTCACATATTGTTCGCATGAGAAAAACTTTCTTGATGTCGAACGACACATTCTTCTCATCGCGAAACATGCGCTTCGCGTTTTACAGTTATGTTATACACACGGATTTGAAAAAAAATTAATACATGTCAAGAAAACAAAACAGAATATTAGAGGAAGGCATATTTTTTGTATATTATTATTGAGAAATGCGAACTTTTTTTGGGGTAGTTTTGAGATTTATATGATATCCAGTCGAAATTTTGATCATAATTTTTTAATCTCTGAGAAAAAAATTACTTTGTACTTTCCGAAAATTGTCAAAATGTTGGAAAGCATAGAACTTTTTTAATTTTAAGCAAACTTGAAAATGTTATTAATAATTTGCAAGCCCTTTTGTCATGTACCAGCAGAGATGAGATTTTAAAGAATAAGTTCAAAGCGATAAGATTTTAGGGATTGTAGTCTCTAAATTCTAGCATTTTTTTACAACTTCGCTAGCCATATCATGAGTTGAAGTCAAGGTACAAAATTCGAGAAATTCTTGAATGATCAAAATTGTTAAATATTTCAGTTTACTAATGTATACAAACTCTATCAATGTTCTTTTCTTCCTATCAAATTAGGTGATGCCGTCCATGCTGGTAGGATTGATTTGGAGCTCTCGACTGGTACTATTGAGACTGATGTTTGGATGGCCGACGAAGCTCCCGGATGGTTGGATCATGAGAATAAGCCATTGAAGGACTTTGTACATTACAAAGTCTTTGTGCGTACGGCGGTTGACGTTCTGTATCTTTCTGCTCCTCTTATGAACAAACGGGAATATTCTCATGGTGAAGTTCCAAAGAAGATTGTACTAAAATTACATGGATTCAATTTTGAACAAAAAAGTAATTTCTTCCTTTACGAGCCCACTAGCATACTTAGACTCGACTGCGATCACATTTTTATTGCAGTACAATATTCTAAGTTTGTGGTTTACGCTGAAATCGATGGAGGAGATCCAGCAAGACTAGCTGGATTAAATACACGGCAGCGTCTTGACCAACATCATGATCGTAATTTAGCGCAACGTCAGCGTATAAATTAATGAAAATGTATGTATATCGTTTGCAAATTGTTTATTCATTCTTGCGCAAATGAACCCACCATATAAAAATATTGAAGTGTTTTTTTTTCTTCTCTTTCTTTTTTTCTCTTCTCAGCATTTGTACTCGAACAGAGCGTTTATAACAAATTTAATAGAATTGAAGGCATTTATTGTTTGGACAAATATATATATATATATATATATAATAATTAGTACGTATATTTTTACAAAAACATTCTAGAGTAAAATAAACGTATACTTGTTTTTAACTACACAGTTCTGCAACTGCTTGGTTGGAAGTGAAAATATTTTGTTGAGATTTCACGTATTTTGTTGTTGATTTATCATTTCATTCAAAATGTTTTTTTTTGTTCAGAGTGGTTCAAAAATCATATTCGAGGCGTTCAAAAATCGACCGATAGAGTGTACACTGACTTCCAGTGACTTCAGCGAAGGTGTACAGCTGACTTCACGAGTTGTTAACCCCTCGTATATTTTATTGAAAATTCCAATTTTGTGGGAAGATATTTAGTATTCCTGTTGAATAATTTATCTTTCTGTTTGAATATTCCTTCCAAAATTTGAATATTTGGTTCATATTCATGTAATTTGTTGAGAATTCATCTATTTTGACAGAGAATTCGTTTTATTTGTCGGAAATTAAAAATTATACTATTTCGTAGGAAATATATTTTAATTTTATTGAAAATTAATTTATATACTGAAAATTCAACTATTCTATTTTTAATTGAAAATTGGTCTGCCTTATGTGAAAATTCAATTATTTATTGAAAAGCTGTCTTTGTTTGGTTCAAAGAGTTCTCATTAGTTAATATCTCATCTTTTTGGTTGAAAATAGAACTATTTTGTTAAAATTTCGTTTCGTTTTTGTTTGTAAATTTATCTTACTAACTAAATATCTAACTATTTAACTTTTTGTTTGAAAATTCCACGTTTTTGTCAAAAATTCATATTTTTGGTTGGAAGCTCATCACTGTGATTAAATGTTACATTCTTTGGTTGAAAATTCGTTTCTTTTTTGTTAAAAGTAAATTTTTTCAACTGAAGATATAACTATTCCATTTTAGGATGAAAATATATATTTTTAGTTCAAAACTATTAACATTGCTGGAATCTCGTTTGTTTGTTCAGAATATACTTTTCTAACAGCAAATTGAACTTTTCCATTTTTCGTTTGTAAATTTTATCTTTATAGTTAAAAAATTCATATCTCACGGATTAAACGTGAATCATCTTTTTCAAGAGAAGCAGTAAATTATACGCAATAGTTTATTATAACAAACTAATCTTCAAGCCCTGAGTAAACTTCAGTAAAACTCACTTCAAATTCAACCTCTGTTAATTTTTGTTTACACGTCTTGCACGTGAAAAAAGACAAACAAATTTGTATCTTAGCTCCGGAATGAATTGCGAGTTGACAAAAGTCAAAATTTTCCATGATATTACGCTTGAATTGTATTAAATAATAAGGATATTTGTTATTTATAGTTAATAAATAAAAATATATATATATATATATATATATATATAATTTTCTCATTCCATATTATGATTTTGAATATTATTTCAAACCTATAATAAGGCTATGAATTGTAAAGTTCAATATGCGCATTGACAAGTTCGACTTCATAAACGATTACTTTGCAAATAATAATCGCAATTTAAACTCTCAAATTTTGGGAATTTATACCATATTAAAAAAGGAATTTTAATATACGGTGCACACAATTTTTTCCCGATCATTGGGATTCAAGTTAAAATTCAAAAGTTCAAACTGCTAAAGCTGAAGATTTTTTAATTAAAAGTAATAAAAACTAAACAGCAAAGAAAATCAGCCAAAATTGAAACCTTGAATTTTCAACTTTCCAAATCTTCCAATTTGAAGATAAGAAAATCTTTCATTCAAAAACTTTTTAATCAATTGTTCAATAATGAACAAGTTTTTAAATAAGAATCTTCTAATTTCGATAATTTTGATAGGTTCAAACATATTTTTCTAGATTTATTGAATTGTTATAAGAAAATAGGATATCTTCCCAAACAAAATTGGAAAAAATAAATTTTCAGTTAATCAAACTAATTTTCCATTAAAAGAACGAATGATCATCTATTATAATTCAACGAAAAACCACTAGTCTTCAACAAAATATTTATATTCCTGACCAAAGAGATAAATGTCTATAAAACGAGATTGATTTTCTACCCAAATAGACGAATTTTTAAGGAAATGATAAAGTTTTCAAATTGCAAATTTGAGTGTTTCAGAAAACACTTAAATTTTGTACCGGAAAAGAAAAACTTTCCACGAGAATTTAATACGCAATCAAGAAAGATGAATTTTAGAGAAAATAGTTCAACTTTTGGCTGAAAAATATAAATTTCCATCCAAGAACGGAATCGTTAAATTTTTTAATAAATTAATTAAATTAATGATATTTCTTGAGTTCTTCAGATATTCTTCAAAATTCTTGAATGCTTTTTGAAATCTCTTATAGCGTATTGTATTAATATAACTGGAGCATTAGAAACAAATTTTTCATTTTTATTCATACTTCTTCACGCATCACTAATATAAAAGAAGACTAACAATTTTAGAATGTGCCTACTACCGCAAAAACGAGTTAAATCACCAACCCATTTTTGGCCGTAGCACGTAACCTAATTCTTTTTGTTTTGCCGCAAAAAATTAACTCAATATTTTTTATATTTTTTACTCTTTTTTTATTTTATTTCGTTTTTATCTATCAGCTATCAGCCCCTCATTTCAAAAAAATTCTCCAAACATTTTTATTATTATATCATCACAGTGAATCCCCAAGATAGCATTTATCTGATGTTGGATAAAAACGCTCCGAACAATTGCAAACTAGAATTACCCGATGGCAAATAATTTTTATCACGAGGCCGACAAAAATTATTTGTGGTCGGATAATTGTAGATTTCAATTGTTTGCAACGTTTTTATCCAACTTTAGATAAATAATATCTTGGGGATTTAGTGTGATCATACAACAATTACCATTTTGAATTCTGCAATTTGCACACTATAATTTGGACTAATCAGCAAGTGTCCACATTAATCCCTAATTACCAAAGTGTTTTATAGTGCAGAATCTGATTTGGGAATAGGTCTGATTCCGAAACGTCTGTTTTGAACAATATTGAACAAATAATCTTAAGGAAGTCGATGAACTAAGGTTTTTCCTTACGAATTCTAGGTTGTTATTTCACAAACGTTAAATTAAGAAAATTTACATCCCGAAGTTCTTCTCATACCCCAAGTACCAATTTTCAAAAATATTGACAAAAGTTTTGGTATTTGTGTGAATTCGTTGGCATTGTGTAAATTAAATCAACGTCGCGAATATTTAACATTTTCAAGGAAAGTAAATAGACTTCACATCTGAAAAAAAAACGCCACTCCACCGCCAGAATGTAGAAATACTATTTGTCAATATGACGTGTAGGCTAGCATACGAGTACAGCTAACTCAATATCAGTCGAAGCTTCTGTTTTCAGCAAGATGAGAGTTTCCACGTTTCTCCTGCTTTTTGTTGTGTTCACAATACTTGGCAGTTCTGTTCGTAAGTAAAATATATAATACTCAATTAATAATACATTAAAATGTCTTATATCAAGATATCGACTATATTCCAAAATTCGCATGTCACATCAAAACAGTTGAAGCATATGTTTAGTATCATTGTACTGATTTTGCAAAAAACTTTGTACAGGGTGCTACAAAACATTTTATTCTGCAGTTTTGAAAATGAGCAAGGTCACATTCTTAAATACGGAGACGAACGAGAATAAATGTGAAGAAAATTTTTGTAACATATGTTAGCAGGAGATTGAGTTTATGGGTACACGCAAAGATGAAATATGAAAATTTTGAAACTATTTTGGCAGAAATTTTATTTAATGTTATGTAATAGAGATTTTTTAAAAAATAATTACAATTTGAGCTGAAAATTTTCCCAACATATGTTACAAATATTAATATTCACGTGTTCTCATAGTATGAATTAGAGGCCGGTTAAGACTGTTCAGAGCGGTTCGGAATACATTTAATAGTAGACTTATTTCGAAGCATTCTTTTATATAAGCATATTTGAATGAGTTGGCCAATCTTGTCAAATATCTAATTTGTGAAATTGCTGTAATCATTCGCTTGGTTCAAAAACGCGTAAACACCTTGTTAGCAAGGTTCTTCCTTCTTTACGTCATTCCTATATGGTTTTCAGACCTAGAAATTAAATATAATAATGATGAATGTTACGTTAATTTGCATTTTCTCTTGATACCAACAGAGTTTCAAGAGATTTCTTCTGTAAAGAATGAAATTAGTTCTACAATAACGATTTTAATTAATTTCATCGTTAACATATTTCCAGATTATTATCATTATGATAAATTACCTTTGCTCAAGGCCTTTCGTTAAAATTTTTAAACTGTGTTGTTGGAAAAAAGAAAGAACTATGAATCCAACGATAAAATTTTGATAACATACTTTTAAATTTATCAATTTAAAATTTATTTTATTTTTCATTTCTTTGGAAAGATTTCGCTTTCCAGATATGTAGACTTTCAGAGTTTTTGGAGATTTCTTTTTAAATTCTCTCTCTAAAGAAAATCCATCTATCCTTCAAGATGAATAATCTTAAAAATATTTCTTTAAAAAAGGCTGGAAAAGGGGTTAATCTTACGGAAAAATTTGTTTCGAGGAGTCGTGAGGATGGGAAATTAGAGGTGGGGAAGTGCGTGGAAGCACCTCCCCTCACTTCCCCACTCTTCCCCCTCCTTCTCAATTTTCTCTTATTTCCCCTTCCCCGTTTGCTCACCCTCACTCCTCCTTATTCGCTCTCATTTCCCTCCCCAAATCCCCAACTCCAAATTATTTCTTCCTTTCGAGTCCATTTGAATATTCATTCAAGAAAGATTTCAGTTGGCATTTCAAAACCAAAATATGAATTTTGAACAAGAAGTAAATTTTCTACAGAAAAGTTGAATTTTCAACAAAACAGGTGAATTTTCGATCAAAAAAGATGACTCTTTAACAAAACTGTTTAATTCTCAAGCAAAAAGAAGCATTCTTATCCAAGTAAAATGCAATTTTGACTAAAATATATGATTTTTGAAAAGGAAAAGAAAAAATTTTAAAGAAATAGTTGAATTTTCATCCAAAAAGATTTCACTTTTTTAAACAAATAATAAAACTCACAACTGAAAGAATAATCTTCAGTAAGGAGAAACTGCAAAAAAATAAATATAAATACAAGGCAGAATTTTATTTGAAAAATTCCTAATTTTTTTCTCACCATTAACATCCAAAGACTAGGGTCTCTGATTTTTGGTCTCCCTGACAATTCAAATTCGAATTCACAGATAGACCTCTCATTTTTTAGATGTGGGGGTGGTTTTTGCAAAGAAAAACCCAATTATTTCTGAGCTCAATTAAAGCCCAACACTACTTTATATTTTGTTTTTTCCATGTTTGAGTTTTTACTTAGGGGGTGGTTTTTTTGTACATTGGAGTGGTTATACCCGAAATTATGATGCACGTTATTTTTTGCAGATTTTATTGTTGGGGAGAGGGTGGTCTTCTGCAAGTAGGGGGTGGTTTTTTGAATTATTTTACGTGCATTCGAGTGCCCAGAATAAGCCCAAAATTGTGGTGCACTTTGTTTCTTCCTAGTTTGAGTTTTTACATGTGGGGTAGTTTCATTCCTGGTCGGGGTAGTTTTTGGGAATCGGCTGAGCGTTTCAGTATATCGGCAGAAAGTGCTTCATGGAAATTCTTTCTTTTATAAAGTCTACATGACGAAAATATAATTCAAAATAATTTTGAACACTTTTTTCGCACATTGAAAAAGCACAGGAAAAAATCTGACATTTTCAACCTTCATCAGTTAACATTTTCTCTTATCATCAAATCTAACCTCCAAATAACGTTCAAAGTTATTGATGTTTGCGTATTTGTCAATGGTAAGTAAGCAGTGTAAATATAATTATGCTCAAGATATACATAATTCGGGGTGCCTAGATTCTCAAATATGCTTACTTTATCGAGATTTGGATACATCGTTTTTTTCAATATCAACTGACTTTGAGATTACATTTGGGCTTTCTATATTTTGAAGCAATATAAATTTTTTGGTGTTTGCTAGAAAAATTCTTTCATCAAAATCTCTAAATTATATTTTACAGATGGAATGAAGAAGATGCTACGTTTCCTTCGGAAACCAGAAAGGGAACAAAGTAGAAGACCGGCTGATGAAAGACCAGATCAGAATGCGATGACCATCTCCCCTCCACGCAGTTTTCCGGATCCCCGTTAGTATATTATTATTTCTTTGAAAGAAATTCTGAGATCAGACTGAAAAATATCGTAGGCTATATGAGAATAGGAAACCAAAATTTTTTGTCGTGCCAACAAATAATTAATTAGCAGGATAACGCATTTGTTGCCTAGCTTTTTCTAGAATCACTTTGTTAAAGCTTGAGTGCTTACCAATCACCAAATCTAAAATTGATTTGGCGTTTTCCATATAAACCTATCGTGCTGTGAATTTTACGGATTCTTTTTCTGCGTGTAGTATGAGGGGGGTTTTGTGGTAGCCGATTTCAAAATTTTGGGGATTAGTTGAAAAAAATTTGTTATAACAATCCCTACATTATATCTTGCAGGTGCAGAAGATGAGTGGCTAAGCCCACGTCCAAGACACGGACACACCAGCGCTCCAAGTTCTACAACTCCACGTTAGTATATTATAATTTCTTACACTAACGGAAAATTGTTTGGACTTTAAAAAAATCCATTGACGGCTTAACTCAATGATGAGTTGCTAGACTGCTAATGCCAGCATTCTTCCTGTGCGCGGAGGTTTTATGTCGCGTATGCACACTCTGTGGTGCCGGAAATACCAAGAGATTCAGCACGTTTCGCAACAGTCTTTGCAAAATCAAGCCGACTACCACCGAAAAATGAATATGTACGCGGACCAATTTCCTAACCGCTACTTGATCAAGCTGCAGACGAATATGAGGAAGCGACATCAGGAGCAACCGCGGAAAGCAGGCACCTTTTGAGAGATGAACGTGATTTCAGGACAAGGAGGAAAATTAACATGCGAATTTCTCTCAAGGCCCAAAGTCTTGCTAAAATGGATGCTTCCCTTCGTTGAGATATGTCGCAAGATTTCGACCTCTGGGCCATCAATTGCTCAGTTTGTGGCGCTGCGAGAGCTTTGGCCGATTCACATCGAAGGCTAAAACCGACGATAGATCAAAAGACCAAAAGACGCTTGCATCAAGTGAACAAGAAGATTCGATGGGCAAGGGGATCGTCCATAAATTACGTAAGACGTTTTTCTTTTGTTTGAATAAAGAGAGGAATAAAATTGCTGTGAAGTTGAGAAGGACACAACGCTATAAACAAAAGAAAAACGTCTTACGTAATTTATGGACGATCCCCAAGACAGAATGCGTACCGTGTTCAATGTGTGATTGACTACATAGCATCTGGTAGACCGTTCACGGAGAGGGTTAGAAAGTTCACCCAAGAACTAAGGATCTTGAATCACACACTGAACAAGTCAGAAACTTCTGATGGAAGAAGCTTACTCTCACATACTAATATTTGGCCTGTATGTTCACCTCATATTTAAAGTCGAAGACGCCCATTCCGCAGTGGCTGGTGTTAGAACACACTATACTCCTGTCGAAAAAATGCAACTGTTCTAGCCCAGAGAATAACAGGCCAATGACTTGTTGAAGCACACTGTATTAGATATTTACGGCTGTCTTAAACAACAGGATTGTTCGACAAATTGAGCTTGTGTGCCGAGAGATGTACAATCAACGTGGCGTGACAAAAGCGTGGTAAAAGCAAACTTCAAACTGCTATAAACATCGTCAAGAAATACACAGAAGAGATTGAGATGGACTTTGGTTTGAAAAAGTGTGCCAAAAGTAATCTGAAGGAAGGAAAGATTGTTGGCGTGCCCAAAGACCCTGAGCTTGTGGATATAAGCGTTGTTAGACATCTTGATACTGGAGAGACCTATACATACCAGGGCGTTCCTCAAAGCTACATTCAGGACGTAACGTCAGTGAAGGAGTCTCTCCGAAGCAGATAAAAGCATCTTCTTCGACAGATGTGGTTTCCCAATCTGCCAGCGTTGAACAGGGTGTCTGAGACTAACATTCTTGCCGTCCCGGTTCTACTCCACTCGCTTGGGGTGGGTCAATGGCCGAAGAACGAGCTTAAGGCCCTTGATGACACCACACGTAAGATCATGCATATGCGCCAAAAGCTTTCAAGTCAATTCGTCAGTTCTGCGATTATACATTTACCGCCCTCAAGGAGGACACGGACTTTTCAATCTCGAGTGTCTTCATTACCGAATTGTTCTAAGTAGAGTTCAGTCTAAGTTTCAAGTACATGAGAAATTAACTTGCAAATTATCTCCATGGCCTTTTTCATTTCGATAAAAAATAAAAAATTCATATGCTTTTTAACACTTTAAAAATTTTCAAATAATAGAAAAAACATCTTTCTATAGATGAAGAAGATTCATTAAAAATTTTTACTAGTTATCAAATATACCTCGAAACTGTTGCAATACAATTTTTCGATCAGTTCGAAAATCGAAAAGGAAGAATATTTAAAAAATTTAAAACAATATTTTTCCAAGACGAAATATACTTCGAAGCTGTTCCAGTAAATTTTTTCAATCAGATAAAAATTCAAAATCTTAGAGCATTTTTACAATTTAAAACAAAATTTCTTTAAGAATTACAAATTTAATTCTGAAATCACAAATAATAGCGCAGAACGTGGAGTGGCAATAATAAGCGAATATAATTCACAAATTACTCGCGATGAAGGACAACTGCAGAAGCTCTTATTGAATGTGAATTCTCATCGAGAAAATGTACCAGAATCTGATAAAGAATCGCTGCAAAAGTCTCTAGATGACTACATATTTCGCCAGCCAATGTCACTTTAAATGAAATTCACAAATGATTTGTGATAAAGACCCACTGTAGAATCTCTTATAAAATGTAAAATTTTATCGACACAATGTGATAAATGAGTGATTGAATGAATTATTAAACAATAATGAAAATTAATTTATAATTAATTATCAACAGTTAGTTAGTAATTAATAAATATCAATCAGTTATGAATCAATTATTAATTAAAAATTATTTCTGAAAAATTGTAGATTTAAAATAATTTCATTTCAATTATCATTAAAGTGATGAGTTATTATAAATGACTGATAAATTACCATCAATTACTGATGAAGTAAATTTAAGAAATCTGTGGATGCCTGAAATTTCCAGTAATTCATCAACTTTCCATATATTTCCGGAAATTTGTGAAATTTAGCAATTTTCCACAAATTTTTTGTGAATTGGGGTAGTAATCAAATACATTGGGAATTTTCGGAAATTTTCGTTAATTCTTGGTAATTTCAACATTAATTTCTAAAAATTACCATGCATTTTCAAAGTATTTATTCTCATTGTTTCTCAAATCGCAAATTTTCTGCATTTGTGACAAAAAATATCGTGTGCAACAGGTGCTAAAAGTAGACAGTTGCAACTCTTGTGAAGTTAACAGTACTTACCAGCGGCTCATTTTCGGGTCGTTTACGGTTTGTCTTCAGCTCGCTTCCAGCTCGTCTACGACTCAGATACAACTCCCCTTCAACTCGCCTCTGACTCGTACAGCAAACTTCACACTCATGTGGAACTGCCTACTCTCCGTAGTTGTTGCACAATATACTATTTTCGACATTCTATAGTGAACGGTGGTCTTCCAAATCACAGCAAAATAATTTGTAAAATTCGTAAAAATCTCTGATTATTGATGACATTGATTTAATTTGTGAAAATTTATGAAAATTTGTGTAAATATTAATCATTTTGTACAAATATTTTCATGGTATAAATTACCGGTTTATGAATTGTGCTTGAAATTTGTGTCCATGCCTCTCTATGGCTTCTTCAGAGTTAATTGTTCTCTATCCATTCAATTTTCAGCAGGGCTGTTGTGAAAAATATAGTGCGTGCCCGAAATTTCTCGTGGGCGTTTTTTTCGCTTAGGTTTAGAAGCCGCTCAAAAATGATCTTTCAAATAATACGGCATTCATCGAGGCGTATCTTCAAAGCCAAAACATCCAACTGGAGCACTGCTAGCAGCCACGCAGTGTGCCATAATCCAATAAAAGTGGCAAGAATTCGATTTCTTGTCGCAGCTGTATAAAGCTTGGTACCAGGAGTGTTTTCGAAGTCGCTGATTCTGAATTTGTTGTCAAAAGTTACAAATTTGAATGGCGGATCCAATTTTTATTATTATCGATTAGCGATTCGAACTCGAAAGTTCATCGCCTCTTCTACCCGAAACCGCCACGCATCTCTATCCCGTGCATCCTCCATCCAGTTTAAATAATCATGTCCTAGTTCTTTTAGAACATCCCTCACATTTTTCTCCCATATGTTTCTCGGTCTGCCTAAGGGTCTCTTGCCAATCGGTCTCCCTCTTAAAACTTGCGCCACTGTTCTTTCAATGCCCATTCTTGCTACATGCCCCGCCCATCTTAATTTACGCGTTTTCATTACGCTATTAATATTTTTCTGAACCGTGAAGAGCATGCAGCTCATCGTTATGCAGTTTCCTCCATTCACCAGTCTCTTAGTCCCTCTTTGGACCATTTATTTTCCTAAGTACATTATTTTCAAAAACTCTAAACCAATTCTCCTCTCCTTTTGTCAGCGCCCACGTTTCACACCCGTACATGACGGCCCCCATTATTATTGTTTTGTAGATTCTTACTTTGATGTTTCTAGATAGCAATCGCGATTTTAGTAGTGTGTTTGATGCATTATAGCACCCATTGCCAGCGTACAGCAGCACGTTAATCCTATTGTAGGCCTATGCATCGGGTTTGTTCCAATTTTCGCGTTGAAATCTGCCAATACTATTTTGGCGTCAGACGTTGAGAACTTGTCAAGAACCTGCTCGATTGTTTCATGAAGAAGATCTTTAGTGTCTTCGTCTTTGTCCTCGGTGCGGCAGTACACATTGATTAATACCTGTTTGCTGAAATTACCCTTTAGTACATAAAATGTATGATAACCAATCGTTAATGAATTGCATGTTGATAACCGCTTGCGAAATTCGTTTATTAATAAGAAAACCGGTCCCCAGTCTGTGCTCCTTAGCTCCCCCAAAGTGAAATGTATAGTTATCCTTAGAAATTGACGCAAAATCGCCCTGCCAGCAGATTTCTTGGATTGCTATTAAGTCAGTTTTGTATTTATTTGCTATCCCAATGAGTTTGCTAAATCCGCCAGTATTTAGAGTACGCGCGTTCAGAGTTCCCACCCTTAGAAATTTCACTCTAGTTTTTTGTTTTTGCAAGTTAGCCATGGTAGTTTCAAGATAATCCGCACGTTAGGATCCTATTCCGATCGTAGGTGATTCCACTGTCCCAGGAGTGATAACGCCCATACCTCCCTAGGTCTAAGTATGGGAACTTTCCAAATCTGACAAGGACCATGTCAACTTGTCGTCAGACACAATTTAGTTTCATTCTCGTATCCTAACATCCCCCTGCAAGGCAGCCCGCCTACTGGCATCAATACCCCTTTGGCCCTATACAGGCGAATCATTCCACACATCCCTTGCGGGCAGTGTCATCGCTGCGGTGTCCAATGGGCAGCAGGCTTTTTCCCTTACAAGATTTTTAGTTTTGGTTCGGGTAGTGTTCCATTTCTAGGTGAATATTTTCTACCAGTGTTCAGCTCACCACACCCACGACTGGTTCCTATAGTCTCTCCGCGACTGCTTATTCCTGTATTCGCAGTTAACCTGAGGGGCTGTTCAGCCTTACGGCCGTTCCTGTATCCGCAACCCGAGGACGCAATATAATGGCAAAAATTGTTAAACTTGAACACATTTGTATGAAACTTGCACGAAGAAAAAGGAGCCGTATTATTAACAGAACAATCAGTACAAGTTTAGACAACATGACCCTTTAGTAGATTTTACAAGTACTTCAGGTAAATCTACTGACTTTCTGTGCACTTTAGCTAGCCTGCAGAAAAATCTACTAGACTCGGCGATTTCCAAATAAACCTAACGTGCAGTAAATTTTACGGATGCTTTTTCTGCGTGTGGTGTAAGGGGGGTTTTGTGGTAGCCGATTTCAAAATTTTGGGGTTTCGTTGAAAAGAATGTGTAATAACGATACTTATATTATATCTTGCAGATGAAGAACAGCAGTTGCCATCCTCACATCCAAGACACGGAGACCCCGGCGCTTCAAGTTCTACAAATCCACGTTAGTATATTACAATTCTTTAAATTAAGAAAAAATTGTTGGGACTAAGGAAAAAATCCAAATTTTAATTCTCAACCGCCAATGAATAGTCCTCGCTGAACGGCGTTGGCCCGAGGAGAGCTTCGAAAGAAGTTTCAAATTTTTGATTAAAAAGTACATATTCATATAGGATAATTAATTGCACATGTTTTTTCTCTGGACAAAAATGTTATAGCTTCCCCTGATTTCAAAATGAACCCAAAAAGCCCGTTGAGATTTTTGTTTGTTTGAATTTTATGAATTTATCAAAGTTTATGAAATTCATTGAAATTTTTTAAGTTTGTGGAAATTCATTGAAATTTGTTGAAACTAATGATAATGTGTGAAAATTTGTTATATTTTAGATTTTTTTGGTAATTTACTGGTAAGTTTTGTTAACTTCGATATGGTTCTGAAAGACGATTATGAATTTGATGTCAATACTTACTCATTCAAATGATGGATCCGATATGGCGGTCGAGATCTTCAATTTGCATACGTCCACGTAGAAATTACGATCGGGATTTGAAAAGACCCAGCTGTTTTTGCCGAGCTCTATCTAGAACTTTAAACAAGGTCATAACGAGAATATCCTTCGATCGCCCGTCTAGATCTTTTTTGTTTTCCAGCATACGTTCATCATTAATCTGTGATATAAATATGTGTGACAAACGATTTGTGAGCAACAAAATAAATGAAAAAAATTCAAAACATCAAGTTTAGATTGACAATTGCAGAGGTTTATATTTTGTTAACTCAAAATCATTTTTTGCACGTATTTACATCAAACAACATCTGACTATCAAACATTTGCACTCTACTATGACAAATGATTTTTTTCGATATTTTTCGCTGCCCTTAACATCCGCAGTACAAATTTAATCCTTTTCTATTTTTCATATATCAAAAATAATTTAATATTTATTCTAAACATAATAACGTTATTGTGAGAGGTGAAAAAATATATTACTTAAATTTTTTCAGGTTATATTCACACACCCCAGCTGGTATATATAATAATTAAAATCGAAAAAAACTACGTCTTAAACAGGATTTTGTAAAAATTTAGGTGGTGTTATTCTCATGCCATCTTCATAAAGCTCGTATGACGTATGCTGACTGAGGCGCGACCAGTGTCTGACTAGCATTTTTGGGTTTCTTCCATCTCAATGAGGAACCAACTAAAGAGTGGCTCAAATCAGAGCTGGCACGAAATACCTCAAGCATATCCCTGAAATACATATATTTCAGTACCGTGTAGTTAAAATACATCAGAGGGAAAATAAAACTCAGCTGATGTAGTTCAAATACAGCTACAAAATAAATTTCAGTATTCTGAAATATTATTTGAAATACATGTAAGAATTGTATTTTATATTCGAGGTATTTTGTTTATTTTCTTGAAATTTTCAAGGGGAAGTGGCGGGGGGCAGTAGAGTCCTGGGCAGGTAGAGATGCGCAGTACACGATTGTAATAGACTAAACTGCGCAGTAGAGTCCTCTAGTGTTCAGGGCTGCGCAGTAGACACGTACGGACGTGGAGATGCGCAGTACGTGTCGATGAACATAGAACTACGCAGTAAATATTTACGATTTGTGAGGATGCGCTTGTGGGAACAATGACACCACCAAAACATCAAAAACTTATAGATGCGGTTCAAAATGACCGAACGCGCAGATCAGCCGACAATAAGTCGGTAAACAATGCCGATCATCCTAGTGTTCGGGATGCTGAAAATAATTTAGCTGGAAACACGGCGACGAACCGATGAAACGCCCACATTGAGTGGACGGATCAACTCAATGATGACTTGCTAGACTGCTAGTGCCAGCATTCTCCCTGTGCGCGGAGGCTTTATGGCGCATAAGTACAATCTGTGGTGCCATAAATACCCAGAGCTTCAGCACGTTTCGCATCAGTCTTTACGAAATCAAGCCAACTACCTTCGAAAAAATGGATATGCACGCTGAGCTATTTCCCAACCGCTCCTTGAACAAGCTGCAGACGGAGATGAGGAAGCGACATTAGGAGCAACCGCGGAAAGCATGCACCTTCTCAGAGATGATCGCGATTTCAGGACAAAGAGAAAATGAACATGCAAGTTCCTCCTAAGGCCCAAGATCTGGCTGAAATGAATGCTTCCCTTCGTTGAGATATGTGGCAAGAATCCGACCTCTGGACCATCAATTGCTCAGTTCATGGTGCTGCAAGAGTTTTGGCTGATTCAAATCAAAGGTTAAACCCAATGATGGAACAAAAGTCCAGAAGATGCTTGTATGCACTGAACAAGAAGATTGGATGGGCAAGATAGAATGAGTCCCGTGTTCAATGTGTGATTGACTACATAGCATCAAGTAGACCGTTCACGGAAAGGGTTTGAAAGTTCGCTCAAAAACTAAGGATCTTGAATCACACACTGAACAAGTCAGAATGCATTATACTCACTACACTCACTATACGCACTATACTCCTGTCGAAAAAATTCAACTCTTCCAGCCCAGAGAATAACAGGCCAATAACTTGTTTGAGCACACTGTATAAGATCTTTACAGCAGTCCTAAACAACACGATTGTTCGAAGAATTGAGCTTGTATGGCGAGAAATGTACGATCAGCGTGACTTGACAAAAGGTGTAGCCGGTTTTCAAGAGATCCTGCTAATTGAAAGGTGTGCCTGTGAAGACGCTACATCGCATCAGCGCATCCTGTCAATGGCCTGGAATGACTACCAGAAAGCTGTCGATTCAACCTATCATAGACTAATCATGTGTCTGTTGGCGAGCTTGAAGTTGCATCCACATATAGCGAGATGCATAGAGAGATTGATGCCTCTTTGGAAAACTAGATTTACTATTTTATCTAGAAATTATCGCGTGACAAGGAACAACGTCACCTCCCAGAGGAGTGTCTCTCAGGGTGATACCATAATCCCTTTCCTTTCTTGCATCACACTTCTGCCTCTATCTCTCGCACTACGAAATTCGCCTGCATATCTCTGTAGCGACACTAATCAGTGCAAGCATTAGGTCACTCATGCATTTGTTATGGATGACCTGAAGTTCTATGTCTCTGGTAAGAGCAAACTTCAACCTGCTATAAACATCGTCAAGAAATACACAGAAGAGATTGAGATGGACTTTGGTTTAAACAAGTGTGCCAAAAGCAATCTGAAGGAAGGAAAGATTGTTGGCGTTCCCAAAGACCCTGAGCTTGTGGATATAAGCGTTTTTAGATATCTTGATACTGGAGAGACCTATACATACCTGGGCGTTCATCAATGCTACATTCAGGACGTAACATCAGTGAAGGAGTCTCTCCGAAGCAGATACAAGCATCTTCTTCGACAGATTTGGTTTTCCAATCTGCCAGCGTTGAACAAGGTGTCTGAGACTAACATTCTTGCCGTCCAGGTTCTACTCCACTCGCTTGGGGTGGTTCAATGGACGAAGAACGAGCTTAAGACCCTTGATGACACCACACGTAAGATCATGCATATGCATGAAGGCTTGCATTTCAATTCGTCAGTTGCGCGATTATACATTTCACGCCGTCAAGGCGGACGCGGTCTTCTGAATTTCCAGTGTCTTCATAACCGAATGGTTCTAAGTACAGTTTAGTCCAAGTTTCAGGTACACGAGGAATGAACTTGCAAGTTATCCTTATGGCCTTTTCAATTTCGATTAAAATTAAAAAATTCATATGCTTTTTAAAAATTTGAAAATTCCCAAAGAATAGAAGAAACATTCTTCTATAGATGAAGAAATTTCATTAAAAATGTTTAATTGTTATAAAATATACCTCGAAACTGTTGCAATACAATTTTCCGATCAGATCGAAATTCGAAAAGCTAAGAATATTTTCAAAATTTAAAACAATATTTTTTCAAGACGAAATATACTTTGGAACTGCTGCAATAAAATTTTTCAATCAGATAAAAATTCAAAAAGTTAGAGCATTTTTACAATTTAAAACAAAATTTTCTAAAGACTTAGAAATTTCAGTCTGCAGTCACAAATAATAGCGCAGAATGTGGAGCGGCAATAATAAGCGAATATAATTCACAAATAACTCGCGATGAAGAGCAACTGCAGGAGCTCTTATCAAATGTTAATTTTCATCAATAAAATGTACCAGAATCTGAGGAAGAATCGCTGCAAAAGTCTCTAGATGACTACATAATGATATTCCGCGAGCCAATGTAGCCACTGTAGAATTTCTTGTAAAATGTAAAATTTTATCGACGCAATATGATAAATGAATGATTGAATGAATTATTAATAAATAATCAAAATTAATTTAAAATTAATTATCAATAATTAGTTATTAATTAATGAATATCAATTAGTTATGAATCAATTATTAATTAATAATTATTTCTGAAAAATTGTAAATTTTAATAATTTTATTTTAATTATCATTGAAGTGATAAGTTATTATAAATGGCTGATAAATTACCATCAATTACTGATGAATTACAGAAAATTTGAGAAATCTGTGGATATCTGAAATTTCCGGTAATTTATCAACTTTCCATATATTTCCGGAAATTTGGGAAATTCAGCAATTTTCCAGTAATTTTCAGAATCTTGGGGTAGTATACAAATTCACTGGGAACTTACGGAAATTTTCGTTAATTTTTGGTAAATTTACCAACTCGCCTACGACTCGGCTACAACTCCCCTTCAACTCGCCTCTGACTCGTACAGCAAACTTCACACTCGTATGGAACTGCGTACTTTCCGCCCTTGCTGCACAATATACCATTTTCGACATTTGATAGTTAACGGTGGTCTTCCCAATCACAACAAAATAATTTCTAAAATTCGTAAAAATCATTGATTATTGATGACATTGATTAAATTTGTGAGAATTTGTGTAAATATTTATCATTTTAGACAAATGTTTTCATGGTTTAAATTACCAGTTTATGAATTGTGCTCGAAATTTGTGTCCGTGCCTCTGTATGACTTCTTTAGAGTTGATGGCTCTCTAGCTATTCAATTTTCAGCAGGGCTGTTGTGAAAAATATATCGCGTGCCTGGAATTTCTCGTGGGCATTTCTTTCGCCCAGATTCAAAAGCCGCTCAAAAATGATTTCTCAAATAATACGGCATTCATCGAGACGTATCCTCAAAGCCAAAACATACAACTGGAGCACTGCTAGCAGCCACACAGTGTGCCATAAACCAATAAAAGTGGCAAGAATTCGATTTCTCGTCGCAGCTGTATAAAGCTTGGTACCAGGAGAGTTTCCGAAGTCGCTGATTCTGAATTTGATGTCAGAATTACAAATTTTAATGGCGGATCCAATATAATGGCAAAAATTGTTAAACTTGAACGCATTTGTCTGAAACTTGCACAAAGAAAAAGGATCCGTATTATTAACAGAAAGATCAGTACTAGTTTAGACAACTTGGATTTTTAGATAGATTTTGCAAGTACTTCAGGTAAATCTACTGAATTTCTGTGCATTTTAGCCAGGCTGCAGAAAAATCTACTAGACACGGTGATTTTCATATAAACCTATCGTGCAGTAAATTTTACGGGTGATTTTTCGGCTTGTGGTGTGAGAGGGGTTTTGTGGTAGCCGATTTCCAAATTTTGGGGTTTTATTGAAAAAAAAAATGTGTGATAACAATCCCCTTATTATATATTGCAGATGAAGAACAGCAGTTGCCATCTTCACATCCAAGACACGGAGACCCCGGCGCTTCAAGTTCTACAAATCCACGTTAGTATATTATAATTTTTTAAATTAAGAAAAAGTGGTTGGGACTTGGACAAAAATCCATACTTTAATTCTTAACCGCCAATGAATTGTCCTCGCTGAACGGCGTTGGCCCGAGGAGACCTTCGAAAGAAGTTTCGACTTTTTGATTAAAAAGTACATATTCATATAGGATAATTAATTGCACATGCTTTTTCTCTGAACAAAAATGTTATAGCTTCCCCTGTTTTCAAAATAAACCCAAAAAGCCTGTTGGAATTTTTTATTCTTTGAATTTTATAAAATGAAAGTTTATGAAATTCATTGAAATTTGTTGTAACTAATGATAATGTGTAAAAATTTGTTATATTTGAGATATTTATGGTAATTCACTGGTAACTTTTGTTAACTACGATATTTTTCTGCAAGAGGATTTTGAATTAGATGTCAATAGTTACAATATTTATATAATATTCGCTGTTTTTGCCGAGCAAGGTCATAACGAGAATACCCTTGAATCGCTCGTCTAGATCTTTTCTTTTTTCCAGCGTACGTTCATCATTAATCTGTGATATAAATATGCGTGACAAACGATTTGTGAGCAACAAAATAAATGAAAATATCTCAATACGCATCAATGTAAGATTGATAATTTCAGAGGTTTATATTTCGTTAACTAAAAATCATTTTTCGCACATATTTACATCAAACAACATCTGACTATTAAAAATTGCAGTACAAATTTAATCTTTTTTTATATTTCATATATGAAAAATAATTTTATCTTTGTCCTAAACATAATAACGTTATTGTGAGGGGTGAAAAAATAAATTACTTTAATTTTTTTGGGTTATATTCACATTCCCCAGTCAGTATATATAATAATTAAAATCGAACAAAACTACTACTGAAACTTGACATTGTAAGAAGTTAGGTGGTGTTATTTTCATCAAAAACACGTGTTTGTGAGTGTTAAACAATGTGATGCTTCAGATGAAAATAAATTTTAGTTTGCTTTGACGTGTAAGTCTAGCCATTCGCCTCCTTATTAAAGCATAATTTAGTGCATACAGACTCCTGCAGATGGCACTGCATTATATATACTGCAATACCATCTTCACAAAGTTCACATGACGTATGCTGAGTCTGACTAGCAGTTTTTGGTTCCTTCCATCTCTATGAGGTATTCCCAAGAGTGTATTTCAAGGGGAAGTGCCGGGGGCAGTAGGGTCCTGGGTACGTGGAGATGCGCAGTAGAAATCTGTGAATCATGAAGATGCGCAGTACACGATTGTAATACACTTAACTGCACAGTAGAGTCATGTAGTGTTCAGGGCTGCGCAGTAGACACATGCGGTACACCAGGCTGCGCAGTGGGTACTAATTATACGTATGAATGCGTAATATGTATTGATGGGACATGGAGATGCGCAGTACGTGTCAATGAACATAGAACTACGCAGTAGACATTTACGATTTGTGAGGATAAGCTTGTGGGAACAATGACACCACCAAAACACCAAAAAGTTGTAGATGCGGTTCAAAAGTCGGTAAACAATGCCGATCATCCTAGTGTTCGGGGTGCTGAAAATAATTTGGATGGAAACACGACGACAAACCGGTTAAACGCCCACATTGAGTGGACGGATCAACTCCATGGTGACTTGCTAGACTGCTGAAGCCAGCATGCTCCCTGTGCGCGGAGGTTTTATGGCGCATATGCACACTCTGTAGTGCCAAAAATACCCAGAGCCTCAGCACGTTTCGCAAGAACGCGATTTCAGGACAAGGAGGAAAAGTATTTATTCTCATTGTTTCTCAAATCGAAAACTTCCTGCATTTGTTACAATAAATAACGTGTGCAACAGGTCAGCCTACGACTCGCCTACAACACCACTCCGACTCGCCTTTGACTCTTACAGCTAACTTCACACTCGTGTGGAACTGCCTACTTTCTGCACGTGTAGCACAATGTACTATTCGTGACATTTTAAAGTTAACGGTGGTCTTCCAAATTACGGCAAAATAATTTCTAAAATTCGTAACCATCTTTAAAAATTGATGAAATTGATTAAATTTCTGAAGATTTATGCAAATCTGTGTAAATGTTTATCATTCTATAAAAATATTTTTATGATATAATTTGCCGGTTTAAAAATTGTGCTCGAAATTTGTGTCCATGCCTCTCTATGGCTTCTTCAGATTTGATGGATCTCTATCTTTTCAATTTTCAGCAGGGCTGTTGTGAAAAATACAGCGCGTGCCCGAAATATTTGCACACATTTGTCCGAAACTTGCATGAAAAAAAAGGATCCGTATTATTGCCAGAACGATCAGTACAAGTTTAGACAACATGACTTTTCAGTAGATTTTACAAGTACTTCAGGTGAATCTACTGACTTTCTGTGCATTTTGGCTAGCCTCCAGAAAAATCTACTAGACTCGGCGATTTCCATATAAGCCTATCGTGCAGTAAATCCTACGTATGCTTTTTCTGCGTGTGCTGTGATGGGGTTTTGTGGTATTTTTCATAATGTTGGGGTTTCGTTGAAAAAAAAATTTGTATTAATAAACCTTATATTATATCTTGCAGATGAAGAAGAGAAATTGCCATCCTCACATCCAAGACACGGAGACCCCGGCGCTTCAAGTTCTACAAATCCAAGTTAGTATATTATAATTTTTCAAATTAAAAAAAAATTGTTGGGACTAAGAAAAAAATCGAAAATTCATTCCTTAACCGCCAATGAATTGTCCTGGCTGAACGGCTTTGATTTCAGGAGACCTTCGAAAGAAGTTTCGAATTCTTGATTGAAAAGTACATATTCATATAGGATAATTAATAGCACATATTCGTTCCCTGGACAAAACTGTTAAAGCTTTCCCTGTTTTCAAAATAAACCCAGAAAGTGTGCGCTGAGGCTTTATGGCGCATGCACACTCTGTGGTGTCAGAAAAACCCAGAGTTTCAGCACGTTTTGCATCAGTCTTTGCGGAATCAAGCCGACTACCTCCGAAAAAATGGATATGTACATGGAGCAGTTTCCCAACCGCCACTTGATTAAGCTACATACGAAGATGAGAAAGCGACATTAGGACAAGCCACGGAAAGCAGGCACCTTCCGAGAGATGAACGCGATTTCAGGACAAGGAGGAAAATTAACATGTCAGTTCCTTTCAAGGCCGAAGATCTGGCTGAAATGGATGCTTCCCTTCGTGGAGCCATCAATTCATGGTCATCAATTCATCAAATCAGTTTATGGTGCTGCGAGAGCTTTGGCTGATTTAAATCAAAGGCTGAAGCCCACGATTGATCAAGAGACCAAAATACGCTTGCATCAACTGAACAGGAAGATAGGATGAGCAAGACAGAATGCGTCCCATGTTCGATGTGTGATTGACTACATAGCATCTGGCAGACTGTTCACGGAAAGGGTCCGAAAGTTCGCCCAAGAACTAAGGATCTTGAATTCAAAGCTGCTGATAATCAAGCATCATATTGTTGAAAAAATACGTATTTTATCTGACGCAAGGAAAAGAATACAGAAGAGAAAGATTGGATAAAAATTTTAAAAGTCGGAGGACTTTTACCGTTCAAAACAAAATTTTCTTATGACTTACAAATTTTAGTCTAAAGTCACATATGATATCGCAGAACGTGAAGTGGCAATAATAAGCGAATTCAATTCACAAAACTCGCGATGAAGAGCAACCGCAGAAGGTACCAATCGATGTGAATTTTGAACGACAAAATGTACCAGATTCTTATGAAGAAACGCTGAAAAAGTCTCTAAATGACTACATACCATATGTCGCTAGCCAATATAATTTAAAGTGAAATTCACATATGATTTGTGATGAAGAGGCACTGCAGAATCTTTAATTATGCGTGAGTTTTTATACATAGAATATGTACTAAAAAAGCCTCTGTAAACTTTTGTGTCAAACAAAACTTATGTGTTCTACATAGGTTTCTGTAGCGCAAATAGGGTTCCAAAAGCCCTAGGGATCGTCCATAAATTACGTAAGACGTTTTTCTTTTGTTTGAATAAATAAGGAAATAAAATTGCTGTGAAGTTGAGAAGGACACAACGATACAAACAAAAGAAAAACATCTTACGTAATTTATGGACGATCCCCTAGTAGAAGATACAGTTTTCGTTTGCCACAAAAATATATACGCACTTTTTTACTGAACATTTTGTGCATAAGAGCTCACATGTAATAAAAATTTCTTATTATAAAAAACAACTCGGATAATCAAAAGTAGAATTTTCAAAAAAAGGGCACGATCTATGACTTCTTCAGATTTGATGGCTCTCTATTTATTCAACTTTCAGCAGGGCTGTTGTGAAAACTGGATCACTGAAAGCAGCACTAAACTTGGCGTCTTCCATATAAAACTATCGTGCAGTAAATTTTATGGATGCTTCTGCTGCGTGCGGTATGAGGGGGTTTTCATGGTAGCCGATTTCAAAATTTTCGAGTTTTGTTGAAAAAAATTTGTAATAACAATCCTTATATTATATCTTGCAGATGAAGGTGTCGAGTTGCCATTATATCTTCCAATAGTAACACCACACAGACATACCGGCGCTTCAAGTTCCAGAAATCCACGTTAGTATATTATAATTTTTCAAACTAACAAAAAATTGTTGAGACTAAGAAAAAAATCAAAATTTTATTTCTTAACCGCCAATGAATTGTCCTCGCTGAACGGCGTTGGCCCGAGGAGACCTTCGAAAAAAGTTTCGAATTCTTGATTAAAAAGTAAATATTCTTATAGGATAATTGCGCATGCTTGTTCTCTCGTCAAAAATGTTATATCTTTCCCTGTTTTTAAAATAGGCGTCCATATTAAACTTGATACAAAGGGGGTTTTTGGAGTCACTGATTTTGAATTGGATGTCAATAGTTACAAATTTAAATGATGATTCCGATATGACAGTCAAAATTCTTTAATTTGCATGCGTCCATGTAGAAAATACGATCGGGATTTGGAAGGGCCCGGCTGTTTTTGCCAAGCTCTATCTAGAACTTTCAACAAGGTCCTAACGGGAATACCCTTCAATCGCCCGTCTACATCCTCTCTGTTTTCCGATATCAAACTGCAAGAAACAAAATTTGTTTTCAACATTTTTTTTTCAATACAGAAATTAATTTATTGTCTGTTTCAAGATATTTTTGTGTATGCATGAGCAAAAATTCTATATTTTCAACCATGTTATATTTGAAGTGACATTTAAGGACATATTCAAAATATATTTACTTTATCGAAATTTGGTACCTCGGTTGAAATTAACTGACTTTGGGATTACATTTGAGCTATCTTCTTTTTCCACCAATAGCAAATTTCTGAGATTCGTTATAAAAGTTCTTGAATAAAAATCTCTAAGTTATATTTTACAGAAGTATTCACACCACGACCAATACGTTACCACGCTGCAAGAGCGCTGCCAGTACAAAATGTGCAGAATGGTAAGTATATAATAATTGTTTGTTGCCTGGGATTGCTTTTTTGTTCAAAGACTTAATTTCAACAGAATATTTATTAAGATTTTCAAAATCTTTGAAAATGGGCCTTGATGATTCTGAGGTAATTTTTTTACTTTTTTAGGATTTTTTAAGAATCGCTGTTCATTGTTTCGGGTATTTGAACACAACTATTAGATGAGAAACAAAAAGTATTACAGCGAACTTTCATTACTGTCTTTACTGTGCACAATTATTTACCACACATGTCTGATTGGTATCCCTACGTTCGGTAGGACACACTTCGCAGTTTAATCATCATTCAACTGTCACTATCATTTATCATTCATCTGTGATATAAATATGTGTGCCAAACATTTGTCAGCAAGAAAATAAATGAGAATACTTCAATGCATATCAATTTTGGATTAATAAAATTTCAGGGGTTTATATTTTGTTAACTAAAAATCATTTTTTGCACATATTTACACCAAACAAAATCTTACAGTTGGACATTTTCACTCTACCGGCACACAAAAAGAACCACTTTTCTGTTCAACAGATGCGGCACATATATTCCCATGTATTTTTACACGCTGAGCACGAATCCGTGGTCCGTTTGACTCCAGAACATCTGGGTCAAGGGCATTTGAAGGTCAAATGGGCAGAAAAGTCATTTGTGTGAAGATAACTACTATGATTTAGGTTGTTTGTGTCGCTGAATCCGAATCCGGGGTCCATTTGAACTCAGTGAGTCAAAGTCAAGGTCATTCCAAAGTCAATTTCGTTCATTTCTTTAAAAACAAATTTCCGACTGCAGATTCTGAAAGAACGGGATGTTTTTATTTTTTATGACGACCTCTAAGGTAGTTTTAAGGTCATTTTATTTGAATATATAGATGATTCATATGGGTAAATGGTAAATGGTAAATGGGTTACATGGGACTAGACTATCATACTAATAAATTGTGGGGGCCACTAAGTCTGAATCCGAGGCCCGCTTGACCCCAGGGTGCCGAAGTCAAGGTCATATCAAAGTTAGATCAGAAGAAAAATGTGTTACCGATCCAAAATTTGACTTCCGCATGTGGGTAAACTTTCCCTGGCGTCTCGTATTTTTCTGCTTTTACCCACGCTTGTAAGGAACTTTTGACAGCTCTAACGATTCGGCAAGTGAACTTCTATGAAGCCGCCCTTATCCGAGTTGCCTGTTACACTAACGATCAGCTAACTTCACTTGAGCGAGCAAAGCTAGTGGCTTCAAATTTTGAAGACGGTGGTGACAACTTTTATGAGAACAAAAGATAGTTTCTGTACGAAGTTACCTGCAACACCATTTACCCGAAGTTTTTTCTTTGCTCCACGTGGTGACGGCGGAAAACGGATTTTTTTCTTGCTTCTCATTTATCGGCTAAGCCCTGTGGTGAAGGCATTGTGCCGTCATGACCGGCACGAGAGACAGTACGATGCAGGGTATTGGATGCCCAGTTTTGGCGGTTGGTCAGGGTGAGGAAACGGGCTCGCAATCGTCGTCATCCAGCTACCGCCACCCTTTATTGGTTGGCGATTCAACTGATAGAGAATATGAAGCTACAACAAGTAATCATGTTTTTACCAGCCATGACTGCAACAGCGATAAAAATGTTTTCTGCTACGCTTGTCGAAAATATGAAGTCATCACTTGCCGTAGGTCAGTGAATGTGCAATGTAGTGACATATATCGTCGATGTTATAAAAGAGAATTTTCCCTTCAAAATAAAACATTTGCTCTAGGTAGCATTTGCAGTGCTTTTAACACTATGCTTTCACGTTGGAATAAAGTGAAAAACAATGAAATGTTAAAATACTCCTCACCGATAATATGGTCAATACCTCAATCAGGAAAAGACTGTTATTTTTGCAACACAAAAGTTGAAGGATTCAACGTTAGAAACAAATCAAGAATATCTTATGCAATAGTATCTTCTGTCATAACTGCAAAATCTAATCAAGAGTCTGCTATAAAAAATATGGATACGAGCTCAATGATAAATGAAGCTTCGATAAATAAAGAGACAGGTAGAGAAGTTATGTTAGACGGTGAAGAAGAATTTGACGACTGCTCATACGAAGATCATGTCAATGAAGAATATGTGCCGAAATTGCGGAGAAAGCAAAAAATGAATCTTTAAGACTATTCAGCCAAGATAATTTAAACGATTTTATCAGGAGCATGGGTCTTTCTAAAGATGCTTCTGAATATATGACAGCTGAGTTGAAGAGCCGTTGAATGGTAAAAGAGGGGACGAAGTTATCTTTCTACAGGAATCGAGAGAAGAAGTTCCGTCAGTACTTCAATAAAGATGAAGAAGGTGTTTTGGTATATTGCAGAGACGTTAACGGTTTGATCAATTAACTACAAAAGGATGTTTACGTTCCAGAAGAATGGATATTGTGTATAGACTTGTCAAAACCAAGTCTTGAGGCAGTGCTGCTTAACAATGGAAATAAGTACGCAAGTCTATCAATAGCGCATTCAACACCATTAACAGAAAGTTACGAGAACGTCGAATCATTACGAGAAGAAGGTTCGACCAACAAGAAAACAAATGGAAACTGGAAATCACAAATTACTTCAACAACCTTTAATTGATCCATCAAAGGTATTTCTCCCGCCTCTGCACATTAAACTTGGACTTATGAAACAATTCTTCAAAGTTTTGAATAAAGAAGGAGCATGTTTTCAGTACTTGACAAGTGAATTTCCTCGATAAAGTGATGCTAAATTGAAAGAAGGAGTATTTGATGGACCTCAAATACGTAAAATGTTTTACGACGAAAATTTCATCAAGACAATGACAGGCTTAGAAAAAGCTGCTTGAATCAGTTTTCGAGATGTTGCTCAAAACCTGTTAGGAAATTACAGAAGTAATTACTACAAAGCAATCGTAGCAAATATTGTGAGGAGCTATCGACGCTTGGGATGTTTGATGAATCTCAAACTCCATTTCCATGGACTCTCATATCAGGTATTTTCCTGAGAACTTAGGCGATTGCAGCGAAGAGCAAGGAGAGCGTTTCCATCAAGATCTAAAGGAAGCTGAAATTCGATGGCAAGGAAAATGGGACGTGAATATGTTGGCTGACTACTGCTGGCTGCTAAAGAGAGATCAAGTATCTGGCGATGAAGATGGTGATAGTTCGAAGAGAACTAGAAATCCACTGCATAGATCCTTTGACAATAAAAGAGAACATTATAGGCGAAAGAAAGAATAAACCCTATTCCAAAATGCCATACCGTTACTCTCGTTTAGTCCTGATTCGTTGAGTTAAAGGAGATTCAGATTCGAATTCAGCGAACTTTAAAACATGTAAAAGTCAAATTTTGGAACGGGTACACCTTTTTCTTCCGATCTAACTTCGAATTGATCTTGATATGACCTTGACCTTGGCACCCTGGGGTCAAGCGGGCCTCGGATTCAGACTTAGAGACCCCCACAATATATTAGTATGGTAGTCTAGTCCCATGTAGCCCATTTACCATTTACCATTTACCCATATGAATCATCTATATATTTAAATAAAATGACCTTAAAATGACCTTAGAGGTGGTCATAAAAAAATATAAAAACACACATATCTGGACGTAAAATCTCCCGTTCTTTCAGAATCTGCCGTCAGAAACTGGTTTTTAGGGAAATGAACGAAATTGACCTTGAAATAACCTTGACTTTGACTCGCTCGTATCCATATTTTCGATCGCAGACTCTTAGTTAGATTTTGCAGTTATGACAGAAGACACTATTGCATAAGATATTCTTGATTTGTTTTTAACGTTGAATCCTATAACTTTTGTGTTGCAAAAATAACAGTCTTTTCCTGATTGAGGTATTGACCATATTACCGGTGAGGAGCATTTTAACATTTTATTGTTTTTCACTTTATTGCAACGTAAAAGCACTCGAGGTACAAAATTCGAAAAATTCTTGAATGATCAAAATTGTTAGGTATTTCTGTTTACTAGTGTATAAAAACTCTATAAATGTAATTTTTTTCCTACCAAATTAGGTGATCCCGGCCATGCTGGTTCAGTTTATATGAAACTCTCGACTGATACTCATATGGCTAATGTGATGATGGTCAACGTCGCTCCCGGATGGTTGGATTATAATAATAGGCCATCAGATGGCTTTGTACATTATCAAGTCTTCGTTCGTATGATTGATGACCTTCTGTATCTTTCTAACCCCATGATTGACACCCGTGACCATTCTATAGGTGAAGTTCCAATCTGGATTAAACTAAAATTACATCTATTCGAGTTTAAACTAGGAAGGGATTTCTTTAGTTACGATGCAACTAGCATACTTAGACACGACTGCGACTACGCGTTTATTGCAATACAAAATAGTAATTTTGTGGTTTACGGTGAAATCAATGTACCACCGGAAGCAAGATGGCGAGGATCATATATGCGGAATAATCTTGACCGTGCTCTGAATCGTAATTTACCACACTCTTAAGGTGGAAATTAATAAAAATGTATGTATATCGTTTGCAAATTATTTAAGCATACTTACATAAATAAAACCCATTTAACAATATTGAGGTGTTTTTTTATTCTTCTCTCTCCTCTTTCCTCTTTTCAGCATTTGTACTCAAACAGAGCATTTATAGAGAATTTAATAGAATTTAAGTGGGTCATCCCGTGTGACAGCCTTTTTCTAAAAGGTTTTTCCAAAATTTTTTGTAGCCAAATTAAAAAACACAGAGCTTCAAAACTTGTACTATATATTTATTCAGTCTTTAGTAGTGGCTCTGAATTTTTATATGTAAAAATATGATCTTGATCGTGAGTTTTATTGAGCGAATGGCAACCATATAAAAAAAGGGAGGTAAACGGCAACTATGATTCTGTCAGAGTGGCTTATTTGAAATCAAAAAACAAAATTGAATGTTAATCGATAGATGGATGCCTATCGCCAGAACTAAGATTTTTTGAAAATCCAAATTATAATTGTTATTAATATGGAACATTTCCACTAGAAACTCACAATTGTGGCCTTTCAAACAAAAATCCTTGTTCCAGTACAAGATGATTGTAATCAAATTCTTTAGAAAAATGCCTTGATTCAGATTCTGAACTTGTTCTAAACCGAAATGATGTTCAAATCATTCCTCTTTAGGAAAGTTTGTTGTTTCCTATAATTTCACGCTCGAATTATGTTCGATGAGGATTTTGATATTTACCATTCCTTGAAAGAAACTGTTCAATTAAAAAAATACCACAAATTTTTTCTTTTACTTTTCTCCATTTTTTTAAGTTTCAGCTATAGGGACTTTGATGATCGATGTAGTAACAATGGATATCGTTTTGTCGGAATCAAAAGGAAAAAGTTTATTTATCTTAACTTTTTCTAGAAAATTATATATTTGCGCAAATTATCCCCTTAACACCAGGTATTTTTTCAGATTCTTTTGCAGAAATTTTAAGTCCACTCAACTTTGCTTTCCTCCCATACAATTTTAAGAATTTGAAAATGCTGTTTTTGATAAAAAAGGTTTTAATTTCACGTTTCAAATTTTCCAAAATTTCGAAAAAAAGCTGTTTGAGAATTTTGTAGGTTTCAGGATATTTAAAAATTTTCCTAAGATTCCGAGCAAAAGTTCAAATGATTTTTTATTTTTGGAAATAATTTTTATCAAGAAGTGACCAAAAAAAATTTGTAGATCTTTTTTGAGTGCAAAATTTTTGTTCAATCATAATTTGCCTAGTTTAATAGATTTAAGACTTTCACGATGACTCATTATAATAAATTAAAATTTAACATTCAGAATTTAAAATTTAAAGATTTTTCGGGTTTCAATCGTGTGCGAAACTATGCCAAAACGTACAATGAATTTCCAAGAAAACATAGAGAAGCAATCGAAATCTTGAAACACCCTAATAACATCAGTAAGGACAATGGATATAATACCAATCCGATTTGGCTTTCCGTCCTCCCGGGTCTTTTAAAAAAGACTTGATTGGCCAATCAAGTTCAAGCAGTCCCCACCATGGGGCGCTCTGGCCAATCACAGGCATCGTAGAGAATGTTCACGAAACGTCGGTAACATGCATAGTTTCACACACGATTGAAACATGAAGAATCTTTAAATTTTAAATTTAAATTCATTATTTGAATAATTAGTCTCGAAGAAGTCGATGAGATAAGGTTTCTCCTTACAAATTCCAATTTGTTATTCCACAGATGATAAATTAAGAATATTCACATCATGACGTTATTTTCATACCCTCAGTACCAATTTTGGACTAAATTGACAAAACTTTTGGCATCACGAACATTAAACATTTTCAAGGAAAGTAAATAGAATTTCCATCTGAGGAAAAAACGCCAGTTCATTGACAGAATGTAGAAATGCTATTTGTCAATCTGACTTGTAGGCTAGTAAACGAGTACAGCTAGTTCAAGATCAGTCGAAGTTCCTGCTTCCAGTAAGATGCGAGTTTTCGCGTTTCTCCTGCTGTTTTTCCTGGTCATAATACTTGGAAATTCTGTTCGTAAGTAAAATATAATATAATACTAAAGCAATCATACATCCAGATATCGATTATATTCCAAAATTCGCATTTCACATCGAAACAGTTGAAATATATGTTCATTATCAGTGTACCGATTTTGCAAAAAAATTTGTTTAGGGTGCAACAAAACATTCAATTCTGCACTTTCGAGACTGAACAAAGCGACTTTTTGAGATACGGAGACAGACGAAAATAAGGTAAAGGTACCTATCATGAGACAATTTTTGAGGAGGTTTTGAGATTTTCGTTAATTTTTGAACGATAGTAGAATATATTTACAAAATGTTTATATCAATGAATGCGCTGATCTTTTCTGAATACGAAACACCTATAAAATGTTTTATTGAGTTTAGTCAAAGTTATTCTATTTATGAAAATACGGAACAACCTATGTAACAACTTATGTACCTATTATGAAACAACTTTTGGACTCTTGTACCGGTGTTCCATAATGGGTGTCCCTATTATGGAACATCACAGAAATGTGTTTTTTTTATATTAATATGGCTTATTTTATATTATTCTCTATATAAAATCGACCTAAATGGCACAGTGAACTTTTATTTCAATCGTTCATAGAGATAAATAAATTGAATACAAGTTTTCATTGAAATTGAATTATATTTTATTTTTGCTAAAAAATGTTTGTTATAGGGAATGAGTTTTTATGTAGGTGAATGAAAAAGAAGAAACAAACATGTAGGAGGAAGTCAAAACTTAAGAAACTTGGTCAAAGTAAATTGTAAATCTCTATAATATCTTCCTGTGTTTTATTGATTATTCGTCCTTTTTCGTAAAAACTTATTCTTCTTGGTTGAAAATTCATATTTTTTCTTGAATATTCAACAGTTCTTTTTAAATTTGTTTTCTCTGTTGACTGAAAAGTATTTTTTAATTCAAAACACAACTTTTCTTGAAAATTTGTCTTGTTTGGTCGAACTTTCCAGTCGACAATTTAACTATATTGTTGAAAATTCGTTTCTTTTTTGCTAGAAATTAGTTTTTTTTTACAGAAAATTCAACTATTTCATCTTTGGTTAAAATGGTGTCTTCCTTGGACGAAAATTTAACTGTTCAATTGATAATTGATCTCTTTTATTTAAAAATGGGAAGATTTGCTGAAAATTTGTTGTACCTTTTTGTTATAAAATTCAATTGTCCCAGTTGAAGATTCATCATTCTAATTGAAAATTCATTTCTGATTGAAAATTTAACGACCTTGTTGAAAAACAATTTTTCTATCTGAAAATTTATCTATTTCAGTTGAAAATGTTACTATTTTGTTGGAAGTTCACTTTTTTTTTGTTAGAAATTAGTTTTTTCTAACAGAAAATTTAACTATTCTATTTTTGATCAAAAATTTATCTTTTTTAGACGACAGCTTAGGGATCGTCCATAAATTACGTAAGACGTTTTTCTTTTGTTTGAATAAAGAAGGAAATAAAATTGCTGTGAAGTTGAGAAGGACACAACGATACAAACAAAAGAAAAACGTCTTACGTAATTTATGGACGATCCCTTAACTGTTTCATTGATATAATTGATCTATTTCTCAATTAAAATATTTTGTGAAAATTTCTTGTACCTCTTTGGTATAAAATTTAACTATTCCAGTTGAAGATTCATAATTTTACCTGAAAATTCATCACATTTGTCGAAAATTGAACTGTTTGATTGAAAATCCGTTTTTTTCTCGTTAAAAATTAATTAATTTAACTCAACGTTTGACTATTCTATTTTTTGTTGAAAATTCTTCTCTACTTTTTTTACTTTTTTTATTTATTTATTTTTGTTACTTTTTTGTTGAAAATTCGACCATTTCAGTGAAAGATTCATCATTTTAATTGGAAATTTATCTGTTTTTTTTTTAAGATTCAATTATTCCAGTTAAAGATACATCATTTCATTTGAAAATTGATCACTTTGGTTGAAAATTCATATTTTTTTCTTGTTAGAAATTAGTTTTTTGAACAGAAAATTTAACTATTCTATTTTTGGTCAAAATATTTTGTGAAAATTTGTTGTACGTTTTTGGTATAAAAATTTCAGTTGAAAATTCGTCAAATTACTTGAAAATTGAACTGTTTCATTGAAAATGGTTTTTTTTTCGTTAAAAATTTATTTGTTCAACTTAACGTTTAACTATTCCATTTTTTGTTGAACATTCTTTTCCATTTTTTTCTTTGTAAAATTCAACCCTTGGTTGAAAATTCATCATTTTCAGTTGGAAATTCAACAACTTGGTTGCAAATTCATATATTGTGTAGAAAATTCGTATTTTTTGTAGAGAATTAATCTTCATAGTTGAATATTCATCTTTTTGGTTGAAAATTCCACCATTCCAGTTAAAAGAGTCGTCATTTTAGTTGAAAATTTATGTGTTCGGTTTGAAATTCAATTATTCCAGTTGAACATTCATCATTTTATTTGAAAATTGATCACTTTGGTTGAAAATTCAACTATTTTGTTGAGAATTAATATTTCTTTCGTGGACAATTAAATTGTTCAACTTAAAGTTTGAGTATTATATGATAATAAAATAACATAGTTCATATTAATATAATGAAAAACAAATTTTATTGCAAAAGTTCCTCTGTTTCAAGAAAATAGATGAATTTTCATTCAAAAAAGATTTCAGTTGAGTTTTTAACATTAAAATATGAATTACAATCAAAAATCCAATTTGCTATGAAGATACTTAAATTTTTAATGCAAAAAGACGAATTTTTAACAAAACAGTTGATTTTTCAACCAAAAAAGAATTCAGTTGACTTTTCAACATTAAATATGAATTCTAATCAAAAAGTCAATTTTCTACGAAAGTAGTTGAAATTTCAACCCAAAAAGACGATTCTTCATTTTTCCTGACCATTCACATTCAAATAAGAGAATCTTAACCGTATAACATTTTTAACCTAGAATTTGTTATGAATGGAAAAAAAATTGAAAATTAAAAATTTTAAATTTATTCTTCTTCTTGAAAGTTATTTAACATTATGGAAATTCTCTGAATTTTAAAGGATTTTTTCTAAATCTCTGAATTATACCTGATCAAGAAAATTTCACAAACATTTTAGGTACGGTCTCTAATTGCTTGGTGACAATATACGCATTTATTTATTGTTCTATATAATAATTTTAAAAAGCTATACAAATGAAAAACGTCACAGATATAAAAGTTTAATAAAAAAAACACGAGTTCAGAATATTTTCAGCTTTATCGAAATAATAAGATACGTCTTTGCGACCAACCTCGCGCATTTGCAAGTCATTGTTTCAAATGTGGAAAACAAGAATTACTCACACGAGCTATTCCACCTTACTCTTCATACTCTAGAAGGAATCATGAAATTCGCCTGAATTTTTTTCATCAGAAATAATCTGAGGATTTTTGAAGATTTCTGAATAAAATTTGAGTTCCGTGATAATAAAATTATTATTAGAATATTATTAGAATATTATAATAGAATATTATTAGATTTTTTATTATTCATTACAGAATATTATTAGAATTATTAGAAAAGAAAATGTGTGGTCACAAATTTTATTAATTCGTTGAAAATGCAACTATCCCTGGTGAAAAAATGTTAACAAAAAAGTACAGAAAACTAAAACTGTTTTCAAAGAAATCTGCAAATAAATGCAATAAAGTACAACCAAAATTACAGGAAAATACAATTTATGTATGAAATGAAAGCTTTTAAAAAGATGCAATTTCGACTAAAATAGATGATTTTTTAAATGGAAAAGAACTTTTTCTAAAGAAATAGTTCAATTTTCATCCAAAAAGATTTCACTTTGACTTTTTAACATACAAATTTAAGCTTCAAATAAAAAGTAATTTTACTTAAAAATTTTACTCTACAAAACGGGTAAATTTTTAAACAGAAAGAATGATTTTTAAAGAAAATTCTTGAATTTTTAAGCAAGTAATAAAAATTACAACTGAAAGGATAATTTTCAGAAAGAAGCAACTGAAAAAAAAATAAATATGAATACAAGGCAAATAAATTATAAACAAGAATATTATATGAGGGTTACCGTGGATCTTTATTTGAAAAATTTGGGATTTTTTTATTTTGGACCAATAAAAAATTTGTGGTGTTTGTTAAAAAAATTCTTTAATCAAAATCCCTAAATTATACTTTACAGATGGAATGAAGAAGCTGCTACGTTGCTTTGGGATACCAGGCATGGAGCCGAGTAGCAAACCGGCTAATGAAGTACAAGATCAGAATGCTCAGAATGCGATGACCATCCGTCCTCCACGCAGTTGTCCCGATCACTGTTAGTATATTATAATTTCTTTGAATGAAAAAAAGACTGCCGGGTTTCAGAAAAAAATTCAAATTTCATTTCTTAACCGTGAAAGAAAATAGAAAATCCATATTTTTTTATTGTGCCGACAAATAATTAGTAGGACTACGCATTTGTTGCAAAGTTTTTTCTAGAATCACTATGTTAAAGCTTGAGTCCTCAACAACCATCATACCTAAATCTTATTGCATTTCTTATTGATTCAGTAGATTTAAAAAGTACTTCAGGTGATTCTACTGAATTTCTGTGCATTTTACCTAGCCGCCAGAAAATTTTTCTAAACTCAGCGTTTTCCATATGAAACTATCGTGCAGTAAATTTTACGGATGCTTTTCCTGCGAGCGGTATGAGGGGGGTTTTGTGGTAGCAGATTTCAAAATTTTGGGGTCTCCTTGAAAAAAATTTGTAATAACAATCCTTATATTATATCTTGCAGATGGAGAAGATGATCGGACAATGACGCATCCAAGACACGGAGACATCGGCACTTTAAGTTCTACAAATCCACGTTAGTATATTATAATTTTTCAAATTAACAAAAAAGTATTGGGACCTAGAAAAAAATCCAAATTTTATTTCTCAACCTCTAGTGAATTGTCCTCGCTGAACGGCGTTGGCCCGTGGAGACCTTCGAAAGAAGTTTCGAATTCTTGATTAAAAAGTACATATTCTTATAGGATAATTGCGCATGCTTGTTCTCTGGACAAAAATGTTATATCTTTCCTTGTTCTTTAAATAAACCCAAAAAGCGCGTTAAAAAAAAAATCTTTGAATTTTAGAAATTTATAAAAGATGTTTTCCGATATTAAATTGCAAGAAACAACATTTGTTTTCAATATTCTTTTGTTTCAATTCAGAAATTGATTTATTTTCTGTTTCAAGATACTGTTCTGTGTGCATGCTTGAAAATCCTATATTTTCAACCATGTCATATTTAAAGTCAAATTTAGGGCCATATTCAAAATATATTTACTCTATCGAAATTTGGTACCTCGGTTGAAATTAACTGACTTTGCGATTACATTTGAGCTATCTTCAGTTTGGACCAATAGCAAATTTTTGAGATTCGTTAAAAAAGTTCTTGAACAAAAATCTCTATGTTATATTTTACAGAAGTATCCACACTACGACCAATACATTATCATGCTCCAAGAGCGCTGCGAGTGCAAAATGTGCGGGTTGGTGAGTATATAGTAATTTGTTGGACTAAGACAAAATTTCAGTGATTTAGAAAAAAAAGTGAGAATCTTTGGCCATTGAAGACCTTTGGAACATGTTTCGAATTTTAACTCAAAAAATACACATTTTTATATGAACTTGATTTCACGTATTTTTTCTGGATAAAATGCCTGACTTTATCACCTCAAAGATTCTTAACTGTTTGTGAAGTTTTTGTGGGTGGCTAGTTTATATAGAAGTAGTAGAGTTCTTCTTATTCATTAATTTTTCAAATCTGTATTTAATTGAACGAGGTTTCTCGTTCCGAAATTCGGGATGACTATTCCAGTATTTTTCATAAGCAAGGTTAGTCGTTCCATTTCACGATTATAACGGACAAAACTCTTAAAACAAAATAACATAAATTTGAAATTGCCCCAACACCTTTGATTAAAATTTGTGAGTCCATCAGAAAATTATTATTTCATACTTTTAGCAAATTTCCAAAATGTTGAAAAGCATAGAACTTTTTTAATTTTGAGAAAATTCAAAAATGTTATTTATTCATTTGGAAGTCCTTTCCTCATGTACCAGTAGAGATGACATTTCAAAGGATAAGTTCAAAAAGATGATATTTTAAGGATTGCAGTCTCTAAATTCCGGAATTTTTTTAAAGCTTTCCTAGCCATATCATGAGTTGAAGCCGAGGTACAAAATTCAAAAGAATTCTTGCATGATCCAAATTGTTAAATATTTCAGTTTACTAGTGTTATTATAAAAACTCTATAAATATTATTTTTTTCCCTACCAAATTAGGTAATCCCGGTCATGCTGGTTTAGTTTCTTTGAAACTCTCGATTGATACTCTTCGGGCTAAAATGATGATGGTCAACGTAGCTCCCGGATGGTTGGATTATAATAATAGGCCATCGGATGGTTTCGTACATTATCAAGTCTTCGTGCGTACGATTAATGACATTCTGTATCTTTCTAATCCCATGATTGACAACCGAGAAAATTCTCAGGGTGAAGTTCCAACCTGGATTAAACTAAAACTACATAATTACGAGTTTAATCTACAAAGGGATTTCTTCACTTACGATGCCAATAGCATACTTAGACACGACTGCGACTACGTGTTTATTGCAGCACAAAATAGTAAGTTTGTGTTTTACGCCGAAATCAATGTACCACAGGCTGCAAGATTGGAAGGATTTAATATGCGGCATAATCTTGACGTTGCTCTGCAGCGTAATTTACCACGCCATCAGGGTGGAAATGAATGAAAATGTATGTATATCGTTTGCAAATTATTTATGCATACTTACATAAATAAACCCACCATATAAAAATAATAAAGTGTTTTTTCCCCTCTCTCTTTTATTCTCTTCTCCGAATTTGTACACAAATAGATCATTTCCTTCATATAAAAACAGGTAACCTCCATTGGTGCAGATCATGATAGTCGCCATTTTGTAGTAAATGATACGCTAACGAACATCGGATAGCGGAAAAAGTAACGCTAAAATCGCAGAGCATGCGCAGTTACGTCAACGGTTACCACAAGTTTAGCGTTTACCACAAGAAACTCGCAGAGCATGCGCAGTAGCGTACACGTGACTTTTGTCACTTTGATTTCATGTTAGTATAGTAAGTCATATAGGGTGACCTCTATATTTTAAAATTAAAACTAAAATAATTAAAAAAGTGGATTTCTCATTTGATCGGTCGCCGATAATTATTTTGATTTATTCATTGGTACTATTACTTTTAGTGTAAGTTGTTTTTGAAGATATTATATCTTTGGCTTATATGACTGACATTCTCAATACGCGGCGTAAAACGATATGTGCGCTATATTTTGGCCGATATTGTATGTACTATACTATATTCTACAGGATTAGATGAGATGAATGACAAAATGCTCTCAGTTCGTGGCGCCACCGCAGTAATATATTATGAAGTACAATCTTTCTCAATTCTCAAACTTGAAGGAAAAATATAATGTAAAAATTAATTGAATTTTTAATGAAACTTATATTCTCATGCTTCTTATTTTCTGAACTGATTGATTAATTTTTTTAAAGTGTTACGTTGTGAAATGACTATGTGAATTAAATTTCCAAAATGATATGTACATATATATTTTAATTTTTGTTTAAATCAGTTTTAAAGGTTATCATTGAATTAAATGTATAGAAATCAAATTAAGAACAAAAAACATGTACATATAATGTAAAAATTACTTGAATTTTGCAATGAAAATAATTGTTGAATGCTTTTTATATTGTGAACTCATTGATTAATTAATTAATAACTGATTCTATTAAAACTGACATTTTCTGGAATCAGTTTAAAAGTTTATTCATAATTCAAATTATCAAAAATGAATGTTCAAATTTGAAAAAAATATAAAGTAAAAATAAATATTATTATTATTATTATTATTATTATTTGATTCTATCAAAAATTAAATTTTCTGAAATTATTCAAAAGCTCATTAATAAATAAAATGTTCTTGAATGAATGTTAAAATTTGAAAACATATACAGTGCAAATTATTTTTATCTTTCCATGAAAATAATAGTTTCATGTTTTTATGTCGTAATCAGTTCAATTAATTATTAGTCAATTTATTTTGTTCAAAATTTCAAATTAAATAAGGATTGAATTAAATTTGTTTCTCAATCAAGTAACATAAATTGATTATTTACTTTGAGGTTGTGTAATTGAATCTGGGCTATAATTTTTATAATAAAAGTTTAATTTTTCTTTAGAACACCTCCATTAGAATTATATAATCCTTTTAAATATCTTCTATGTTGTTAAACAAGTATATTAATTGCATTTTCAAAATTATGTGTACAGATATATTTTTTTTAAATTCATTTTGAAAGGTCATTATGAATTAAATATATAAAAATGCAATTTCAATTTCAAAGAAGAATATAATGTGAAAATTATTGGTATGTTTTGATGAAAATACTTGTTTAATGCTTGTTGTGTAGTCAACTAATTATGTAATCATTAACTTATATTTAAAATTAAATTTTCTGGAATTAGTTGAAAAGGTTATTAATAAATCAAATTTTCATAAATAAAAGTTCAAATTAAAACAAAAAAATTAGGTAATAATTATATGGATGTTTTAATAAAAATTAAAATTCATAGATTCTTATTTTGTGAAATGATTAATTAATTATTATCTGACTACTTTTTTTCACGATATTCAATTAAATGAAGATTAAATTTTCTGTTCTAAATTAAGTAACATAAATTGATTGTTTACTTGGAGGTTATATAATCAAATATTGGATATAATTTGTATAATAAAAGTTCATTTACATTTAAAATACCTCTATTACAATTACGTAATTTCTCTCAATGTTTGTGATATTATGAAATGATTATTTGAATTTAATTTTCAAAATTATATGTAAATATGTTTTAATTTTTCTCAAGTTACTAAAAAGAGTTACTAATCAATCAAATTTTCAGAAATGAAAGTGAAAATTAAAAAAAAAGGAAAGTAAAAATTGTTTGAATGCCTGAATAAAAATTATAGTTGAATGATTTTTACGTTGTCAACAGATTAATTAATTATTAGCTGATTAATTTTTTTCAATATGAAATTACATAAACATTAGATTGATCAATTGATTATTTAACTGAAGGCCATGTAATTGAATATTGACCCTAATTTTTATAATAAAAGATTATTTCTGTTTTAAATACCCCTATTGACGTATTCCAATTGTATAATTTTTCTCAATTTTTTGGTTTCGTGAAATAAGTATCTGAATTCTTCATTCAATATAATATGTACATATTTTTTGCTTTTCTATAGAATTAGTTAAAAAGATTATTATTAATTCAAATTTTCAGAAAATATTAAGTAAAAATTATTCGAATGTTTGTATTAACAGAACTGGTTATGTGAACTAATTAATTATATATTAAATGATTCTATTTCATAAATGAATGAAATTTTTAAAAATAAAAGTTCAAATATTTCATATGAAAAAAGGTAACCTCCATCTTGTGTAACATTGTGGTATAGAAGGAATCGTTATTTAATCGAATATTGGATATGATTTTTATGATAAAAGTTTATTTATATTTAAAATACCTCTTCCAATTTCATAATTTTCAAAATGTTCACGATGATGTAAGATGCTTATCTAAATGCAATCTTAAAAATGATACGTAAATGTGTTTTCAGTTTTTATCGAATTAGCTAAAAAAATTATAAATAATTTAAATTTTTAGAAAAATATAAGAAAAAAAATTATTTTGAAGTTTCAGTGCGAATAATATTATGGGTTGTGAAGTGAGCATCTGAATTAAATTTTCAAAGTTATATGTTATTTGAACATTATAATATAATAATTATTTAATGATTTAGTGATGTTTCTTGATTCACAGATTTACAAAAATGGCGGTGAAATCAGGATTTGAATTTAATTTTTAAATTTACATGTGCATATGTTTTTATTATTTATTAAGGTTTTCTGACACGCTCTTCTGTTTCTATAAAAATTTATTTAAACATTCCAGTGCAAATAAATGTTCAGTGATTTTGATATTGAGAACGGAGAATCGGATCAAAATAGGATTTTTTTAAATTATAGGTATTAATTTGTTAATAATTTAGCTATGTATATTGATGCTTACATTTGAAAAATGGACGTGAAAGTACCCGTAAATGTCATTGTACAAAAACTGTTTTTTTTTTCTTCAAAATAATGAATTACATTCACTGAATAAATTTTTTGAGAATATAATTTCAGCAAGAATTTGATTAGTCAAGAAATTTGAGCGGATAAATAGTGATTCGAAAATTGAGTAAGGGAGATAAATGAATGAAAAAAGTGAGCGCGCGCTTGCGCGCGCACGTGATAGTCTAGTATAGAAAAATTAATGGAATTTAGGGCATTTATTGTTTCAAAAAATATATATAATAATGAATAGGTATATTCTTAAAAAAACATTCTAGAGTCATATAAACGTATACCTGTTTTGAAATACACAGTTTCTGCATGTTAGGTGAAACCTGACAGAGTGAGGGAATTTCCAATAAACTGAAGTTGAAGTGAATTTCATTATCATGGTTGAAAATTATTCTCTTTTGGTTGAAGATACAACTGCTTATTTGAATGTGAAAATATGCGGCTTAAAACTCCTATATTTTATTGAAAATTCGAATTTTGTTGGAAAATGTTCAGTCTTTGTCTTGACTAATTCATCTATTTGGTTGAAGATTCTTTTTAAAGTATGAATATTTGGTTCAAATTTCATGTACTTTGTTAAAAATTCATCTGTTTCGATAGAGAATTTATTTCATTTGTCAAAAATTGATCTTTTTGGTTGAAAATCAGTATCTTCTTATTCATGATTAATTTTTGAAAGACATTGAATCTTCATTATTGAAAATTATACTATTCCGTAGAACATGTACTTCAATATTATTGAACATTCATTTATTTACTGAAAATTTAGCTATTCAATTTTTAGTTGAAAATTTATCTACCTTAGGTGAAAATTTAACTTTTTTGTTTGGAAATTTATTTTATTAACTCAAAATACAATTATTTTACTTTTTGCAGAAAATTCATCTTTTTAGTTCAAAATTCATGTGTTTCATTCAAAATTGATTTGTTAAAAATTCACTTCAAATATTCCATTTTTGTGGAGAAGTTACTTTTTTTGATAGAAATGTAATATTTTTCTTCGAAAAATGATCTGTTTCGTAAAAAGATCAACTATTTCATTTTTTCTTAAGAATTCAGTTCTTTGGTTGGAAAAAAATCTATTTAGTTGAAAATTAGTTTTTTTTTTCGTTAATATAAAAAATCATTTCTTGGACTGAAAATTCCACGTTTTTGTCGAAAATTCATATTTTCCGTTGAAAGCTCATCACTGTAATTAAAAATTAATTTCTCTGATTAAAAATTAATTTGCTTTTAGTTGAAAGTATTTTTTTTTCAGCTGAAGATATAACTTCCATTTTAGCATGAAAATATATATTTTCAATTGAAAATTAATTAATTTTCCTGAAATCTCGTTTTTTGTTTGAAATGTACTTTTCTAACAGCAAATTGAACTTTTTTATTTTTGGTTTGTAAATTTATCCTTTTTAGTTAGAAAATGTATATATTACGGTTTAAAATTGAATTATTTTGTTCAGAATTGAGCTTTTAAAAATCTTTACGATTGACTGAACTACGATTCTCAAGCAATAAAAATTTCCTTTTTCTAGTCAGAATCATAGGCATTTTAAGAAATTTCTTCTGTCAGATTAGAATTAGAATTTTTGTACAAAAATTTCCTGTTCCAGAACAGAATTATAATTCTTTTCTGAAATTATTCTTTCCCAGACAAAATTATTAAAATTTAAAAAAAAAAATCCTTCTTCAGATCTGAATTATAATCGCTTTTCGGAAATTTCCTGTTCCAAATCATGATTATAATTCTTTTCTATAATTTCCCTTTCTCAGTCAAAATTTCAATTTTCTTTTAAAAAATTTCTTATTTCATATTCAATTCATACTTTTTTAAATTTATTTTCCTACACCGAAGTAAGAAATCTTTTCGAAAATTTCACGTTCCAAGTTAAATTATAATTTTGGTCCTAAATGTTTTTCTTTTAAATGAGAATCATAATTCCTTTCAAGAACCCCATATTGCAATATAAAATCATTCTAATTCTTCAAAAAAAGTCCTCATTTCAGATCAGGTTGAAGTTTTATACAATTACCGTTGTCGAAATTTCAACCATGCAGTTGAAATTTCAACATTCCTGGAAAATACTGTGATTTGAAATTCATTAACTGTACCGGAAGAATTCTGATAAGGAATCATCAGTGAGTTATTTCGTACATTCGTCTCGTATGATCCATGAGATTCACAAAATGCATATAATATTTAGGAGAATAAGCAGTTTTGAAGAAGAAAAACAAAACGTACGTTGGAATTATATTACCATGATGAGTTGCGCGTCCAATTAGACAAACTTTTCAACACTCGTAGATATTGAGCATTCAGCATTTTCTAAAAAAGTAAATAGAATTTTCATTTTATAAAAAAACGCCACTTCACCGCCAGAATGTAGAAATACTATTTGTCAATATGTCGTGTAGGCCAGTATACGAGTACAGCTAGTTCAAGATCAGTCGAAGTTTCTGTTTCCAGAAAGATGCGAGTTTTCACGTTTTTCCTGATTTTTTTTTTTGTGTTTATAATACTTGGCAGTTCTGTTCGTGAGTAAAATATATAATACTAAAGCAATCATAGATTAAAATATCCTATATCCAGATATCGACTATATTCCAAAATTCACATTTCACATCGAAACAGTTGGAACATATGTTTATTATCATCACACTGATTTTGCAAAAAATTTTGTTCAGGGTGCAACAAAACATTTTATTCTGCAGTTTCAAAACTGACCTAAGGCCACATTTTTAGATACGGAGACAAACAAAAGTGAATAAAAATTCTGGCCCCTTATATGTATATAATTCCATGAGAATGTCTGGGGAACTTCATTCTCAGTGAATACATATTTTTAAAGGACGTAGCTACTCCTGCACATCACCTACTATCCAATTATGCAAAATACAGCTTTACAGGTCTATATGTACACATAAAATGATTAGAATGACAAGTTTGATTTTTGATATCGAAAAATTGACAAACTAAAAAATCTTTTTTCATACCGGTATTATAAGCTGGGGGACAGTTGAAGCCCATCCTTAAACGTGTGACATTTTTAACCTAGAATCTGTTATGAATGGATTGAAACGATTTCAAATTGAAATTGACAAATTTTCAATTTATTCTTCTTGACAGTTATTTTAAATTATCGAAGTTTCCGGAATTTTTCAAGATTTTTTCCAACTCCCTGAATTATACCTGATCAAAAAAATTTCACAAACATTTTAGGTACGGTCCCTTATTGCTTTGTGACAATATACGCATTTATTTAGTGTTCTATATATTAATTTCGTAGAGCTATAGAAATGGAAAACGTCACAGATAGAAAAGTTTGATGAAAAAAAGCACAAGTTCAAAATATTTTCAGCTTTATCGAAATAATAGGAAGGTAATACTGTGAAAGATGTAAATAAGATACATCTCTAACATACGACTAACCTCGCGCATTTGCAAGTCATTGCTTCAAAGGTGAAAAACAAGAATTTAAAAAGAATTTGAGATAGTTTAAGAGATATTTCCAAGTTTTGAGGAAATCAAAACTTAATATAAATTTTGAAACAGGAAAAGATTTCGAAAAATAAAAAACTAGATTTTTAAAGACTTCTAAACAAAAGTTTGAAGCTTTTTGAGGATCTTTGAAGGGTTTCAGAAGATAAAAAGAATTGTTTCAAAAATAATTTAAAACGTGAAATGATCCTAAACGTTTCAAGAGACAATGTAGATTTCTGAAGATTTCAAATACAACATTCATAAGCTTTTTAAGCATTTTGAAAGGTTTTAAATGAATACAAAATTTTTATCCAGTTCCGTCTGCCCAGTGTGCTCTGTGTCTATATTGAACGCGTGTGTTGCTTTCTACTGGTGAGTGCTGCAATTCGTGATTCTCGAGTGCGAGTAAAAATCTCTGGAAGAGTGTATCTAATGCACCCTTCAAATCATGGATACCCAAAATAGTGATAATACCCAACGTCAATCCACCTCTAAAGTCTCGAACCAAAGAGAACCAGAAAACAACATGAACAGCTATGCAGCTGCAACAGAACGATATTCATTCCCCAAAAAGGACCAAGCAATCGTCATTGAATCGAAACAGGAAATTCCTTCAAAAGAGTACACAACGGAAATAGGAAAACTGGTTGGATCAGCCAATATCAGATTTGCATCAAAAATTTCCAATGATCGAGTATGTATGTTCCTTGCCAGTAAACAACTAGCGGATGAACTTACAGCTAAACACGCACATGTCAACATTAGGGAATACGCTTTAGAGCTTCGACCTTTGATTACTAAACACAAGAAACTTACACTATCAAATGTCTGCCCTGTTATTCCACACACTGTCATAATAACAGCACTTCAAGATATTGGAATAACAACAACCTCCCAATTATCCTTTGTCAGAGCTGGTTTATCTGAGGCTGGTTTCGCCCATATACTTAGTTTCCGAAGACAGGTATACATACACCCTGATAGTATCTCGAAAATTCCAGATTCCATGCAAGTTAACTATGAGGATACTTATTATCGAATATACCTATCGACTGATAACCTAACGTGTTTCATGTGTAAGCAAGCAGGACATATTGCTAAAAATTGCAAAAATGTTCCGGATGAGGCATCTGCCAAACTGAATGCTATCAACTCTACTCTGACAACGGCACCACTCATTGATCTAAATAATACCCCTAACCATGACACAGTAGTGAGCAATCCGTTGGAAGCTTTTCCAGAACTGCCTCCAACACCCCTAAACACAGGCAGCAAACGCCCTGCTCTCTCTGATACTAGCTCTTCTGCAATATCGGACAAACAGGTCATTCAGGAATATGCAGCAGACCTAAACAAAAACACTTCCAAAAATGAGGAAAATGATTGGAAACTCGCTAAACAACCAAAATCAAAGAAGCTAAAGAAAAACAAAAGCACGCCCCTTGAGGACGAAAAGACCATTGACAGTCTGTTGGAGCCAATTAGATCAAATTTGGAAAAATCTGCTTCAAAATATCCCCTCAACTACATACAGTTCAAAAGCTTCTTCGATAAGGCTACGAGAGCTGCTAATCCTTCCACTATTGCCAAAGAATACACAGATGATATTCAGTCTCTCATCTCTATGATGAGAGAATTATATCCCAAACTAACAGACCGAGTTGCAAAGTACAGAAGTACCAAAATAACAAATTTACTAGAAAAATCTCTTAAAGGATTCCCCAGTTCTTGCTCTGAAAATGATTCTCTATCAATGTCTGAAGACAACGATAATTAGAAGTTTCGCTACTTAAACCTAATAAATGGCTCTGGAAATTATTCAATGGAATCTAAACGGCTTTTACCCTCGCCGCGAAAATTTTCAGCTACTTATCAAAAACTCCAACTCTTCCATAATTTGTTTACAAGAAACAAATTTTAAAGATTCCTTTTGTGCAAACGTCAGAGGATACAACTCTGTCTTTAAAAACCGTTTGAATATTAATTTTTCTAGTGGAGGTGTTGCAAATTTATCTCAAAAAATGCTTACACTACAAGGAAATATCTCTGAACACCAACATGGAAGCTGTAGCTGTATCAATTCTAACTCCTAATGAACTATGTGTTTGTAATGTGTATATACCAAATCGATATGATTTCAGTCTTCTTGAGCTCAAGAATCTCATTAATCAACTTCCAGAACCATACATCTTATTAGGTGACTTCAATAGTCACAACCAACTTTGGGGATCAAATCATACCGACACAATAGGAAAGAAAATTGAGAAACTTTTGAATAATCCTGAAATCATTCTTTTGAAAAATAGTCAACCTACTCATTTCAATATTTCCAATGCCTCCTTTAGTTCGATAGATCTATCTTTGTGTAGTGCAAGTATAGCTCACAGGTTAAATTGGGAAGCTTTGGAGGACCTTCACGATAGTGATCACTTTCCTGTTAAATTGGAACTACAAAACCCCAATCCTACTCTATATAATTATATTCCGAGATGGAAATTCAAGAAGGCTGATTGTGAACTATTTCAAACTACAATTGATATAAAAATCGACCAGTTAAAAATTCCTTCGGCTGAAAATAAAGACGAAATTGACAACATTGTTACTGAATCAGTGGCCGCCATCACCGAGGCTGCTGATCTATCTATACCGAAAACATATTGTGAGTCATTCAAAAAACAAGTCCCTTGGTGGAATGCTGAAGTTGAAGAAGCTATTAGACAAAAAAAACATGCTCATAACCTCTATGAGAAGCACAAAACTACTGAAAATAAGATTGAACTCAAAAGGTTGCGGCCCATCTCAAGGAAGACAAACAAACTAAGCAGCAGAAATTCGTGGATCACATTCACTTCCTCATTAAAATATAATACTTCAAGTTCCGTTGCTTGGAAAAAGATAAACGCAATCGAAGGAAGTGGAACCACTATGAGTATCACAGCCCTGGAAAAAATGGATGGTTCGATTTCGTCTGACTCTACTGAAATTGCTGACGAACTGGCCGACAATTACGCATCTAATTCCAGCAACGCAAACTATGATGAAAACTTCCTCGCCTTCAAACTTGAAAATGATGATTTCACTAACCCAAGGTTTGAAGAAAACAAAAACTTAGTCCTAAACACGTCTCTTCTATTGAACGAACTCATGTCAGCACTTAAGCAATCAAAAAACACTAGTCCAGGACCTGACAAAATACCTAATATTATCCTTAAAAACCTCTCTCCGAAAGCATTACAATACCTCTTTGATGTGTTCAACTGTATATGGATTTGCAAAGTTTTCCCAGAAAGATGGAGAGAATCTCTTATCGCTCCAATCCATAAAACAGGAAAAGACCGATTAAAAGCTAGAAGCTACCGTCCTATCGCCCTAGCTTGTAGCAAGTGTAAACTTATGGAGAAAATGATCAACAAACGACTTAGATGGTTTTTGGAAAACAAAGGATTTTTTGATATCCACCAAAGTGCTTTTAGACAGCACAGATCTACTCTTGACTCTTTAATAAATCTCGAAACAAGTAAACGTGATGCATTTGTCAATGGCCAACACCTTCTGGCAGTTTCATTAGACATTGAGAAATGCTACGAAATGGTCTGGAAAAACACAATCCTTCATATACTACTCGATAATGATGTCGACGGATCAATGTTAATCTTCATAAAGAACTTTCTTCTGGGAAGATACATCCAAGTCCGAGTAAATGGTCACTTATCCGAAAGAGTAAAACTTGAAAATGGAGTGCCCCAAGGATCAGTCCTCAGTGTCACTCTCTTTTTAATAACCTTCAATGACGTCACCAAATGTATTCCTCGACCAATTGAAAAAAATGCCTTCGCTGATGATCTTTCATTCTACTGTAGTGGGAAAGATCTCCCTATCACGCAAGAATTAATCCAGAGGTGTCTCGATAATCTTCAAGAGTGGGCTGGAAAAACTGGTTTCAAATTTTCTAAAACCAAAACCCAGTGCATCTTATTCTCTAGACATAAATCCTACGATCAGACTCCCACGTTATATCTGGAAAATCGTGAATTGGAAGTGGTAGATACAATAAGAATTCTAGGGCTTTTTTTGACAATAAGCTTACCTGGATCATTATTAAAACTCTCGCTAAAAGAAATTGGGGAGCTGATCAAAAATTATTGGTCAATACCTACAAAGCCGTTGTTAGATCCAAACTGGATTATGGTTCTATAGTCTATAATTCAGCTAATCCAAATGCTTTAGACATGATCTCTTCCATTCATAATGCTGGAATAAAAATTGCTATGGGAGCCTTTTTCTCAAGTCCGGTGAATAGCATCCTATCCGAAGCAGGTGAATCCCCATTGGAGTACAGAAGAATGCAACTAAGTCTGAACTATGCTACTTCGATAGCCTCAACTCCCTCAAATCCTGTGTACAACAATGTTTTTCTCGAAAACTATGAGGACGTCTACAATAAACATCCGAGAGCTCCAGAGCCTCTATACGTCCGAATGAACACATACCTCCAAGAAACTAACTTCGAACTTCCAGAGATAGCTTGTGGAAGATTCCATAATTTTCTCTATTGGGCATTTCCAGTACCAACCATTATTACTGATCTTCGTAAACTTCCCAAGAACAAAACTGACTCTTAAAAGTACAAAAATGCCTTAACTGAGATCCTCAACTCCTTTCCAAATCACACTCAAATATATACTGATGGATCTAAATCAAACTTCGGATGTGGTTGCTCGGTTGTGACACCAGATGAAAAATTCCAGTATAAACTGCCTGAATTCTATAGTATATTTAGATGTGAAACTTATGCTCTTTTACAGGCCATGAAATTTATTTATTTATATGATTCCCGTTTTATTATTCTCAGTGATTCCTTGTCTGCTATTGAGGCTACTACAAATATAACTAACTTTGATCACATCACACAAGGATTACAAGAGTCTTTCTGCAACCTAAAAAATCGAGGAAAAGAAATTATTCTGATTTGTATTCCATCTCACATGGGTATTGAAGGAAATGAAAACGCTGACTCACTAGCGAAATCTGCCTGTTTACTTCCAGAGCCTGAAATTCCTGTGCCTGTATATTGCAAGGATCTTAAAATATGGATATGTAATGCTATCAACTCCTTATGGAATGAGCAATGGAAGAACAGTATAACCACTAAACTGCACCTGATTAGAAAGGACATATTTGAAAAAAATCAGATCCTCTTAGAGGACCGAAAGGATCAAGTGACACTGACTCGACTAAGAATTGGCCACACACATTTGACACACTCCTACCTGATTACAAAAAGTGATCCAGAAAAATGTGATACCTGCGAAGTACGTCTCACCATCAAACACATACTGACGGAATGCTCAAATCATACAATTAAACGGAATCAACATAAAATCGGAACCGACCTCAAGCGAATGCTCACTGATTCAGTTACCTTCAGCAATGTGCTCAACTTCCTAGATGATATTGGAATCCGAAATTTAATCTAGAGTGTTAATTTATCAGTGCCTCCTCTAAATGTGTGCCAAAAGTCAACATACTTATAATATTATTCCTTCTCTGCTTTTTATATGTGAAAATTTCTTCTTCTATCTTGATGCACATTCTGTTATATTTCTCTAAACATTACAAAACGAAATAGGACAAAGACAATCTTGAATCTAATGTACATGTATAACCAATAGAAGATATCATGTAATTAATGTAGTCGCTAATGACCACAGTAGTCGATGCGACTCAAAACTTCTAATAAATAAAAAAAAATTGTATCAAAATTCTTAGAAAAACCAAAAAATTTTATTTTAAAAAATTAATTTCAAAAGAATTTTTAATAAGATTTTACAAATTTTCGAAAAGAATCTTAATGAATTCAAGGTAGTTTTTTTCACTTCTGCAGGATTCTCAAAAAATTTTAGGAAAAATTCGAGTTCCATGATAATAAAATTATTATTAGGTTCCCGAAAAATTTTCAAATGATTTTTTTCAAACCAATTTTTAAGATGAAAACAAATTTTCCAGAAGATTTAAACACAAATTTTAATGTAAACATTAATGTTTCTAGCTTAATATCGCTTGAAATGATATAATTTTAAAAATTTGAGCATTTTTTCATTCATTCTCCAATATATATATAATAAAAATAAAATTTTAAACGTTCCAAAAGTTCCTACCTAAAAAAAAAATATTTTTTTCTGTGACAGCTATAAATATTTTTGAACTATTCAAAAAAATCGTACAGTTTTACTGTTTGATTAGAAAATTAGGACTGAGCGTAGCAGAGACCTAATTTTTCAACAAAATAGTCAAGAATGAAAAAAATGTCATCCAAATTTTTTAACATTCAAGAAAAAGACAAATGTTCTGTGAAACAGTTGAATTTCCAATCCAAAAATATGGATTTACAATAAAAATGGATTTTTTAACAAAGTGCTTCAAACTTTAACCAAGTAGTTCAATTTTCAAAGAAAAAACATTAATTTCCAAGGAATAATGTAATAGTAGAAATTTTAACCAAAAAATAGAAAATAATTATCAGAAAAGAAAATGTGAGGCCAAAAATTTTATCAATTGGTGACAAATTTCAATGCTATGAATGCTATGAATTGGAGAACGAATCTGGAAATGTAGAAATTTCCAAAATTATATGAATTCAAGCAATTTTAAGCTTTTCCATGCATTTTATCGAAGGATGACAAAATTTCTACTGAAGCAGATTTCATAAATTGACCCACCGGATGCAAGAACCAACCCGACGCTCGAAAACGCGTAAGAGTATTGTCCGATTGTCTCAAAAAATGAAAATGTTAAAAATGAAAAAATCAATTTTTTGAAAATGTGGAATTGTAGAGAATAAGGAAGTGAAACTTTTTGAAATCAGAATTTTTTTCTCCAAACGTTTATTTTTAATAATAAACACGAAATAGTGAAAAAAAGATTCTTCCTGATTTAATTAAGTTTAAAACTTAAATCGTTCCAACTTGGCCAAATATTATTGGAATAAGTTCATATTTGCAGGACATATTCAAAGTACACTATCGATGCCTAGGAAATCATAAAAGTATCATTAATGGCTTATTATTTAATAATTTTTAATTGCAAAATAAGGTCAATCAATAATTGTGTTTTCTTGGTTTAGCCGGTAAAATGTATCTAGGAAACTTCGACTTTCAAACAACTTTCAGAGAGAGATTTGTTTAGCAATGTTGAATGAAGTTTTTTGGAAAATCTCATATCGAATCGTTGAAAATTTACTGAGTTATTCAGATTTGGAAAAAGTACTCGACGTCTGCCCGCGCTGTTAGCTAATCCGTCGCAAGGACTGCTCTGTCAGGCAGCGTTCTCGAAGCTCAGTCTGCGCGGGCAGACGTCGAGAATTTTTTCTACATGTGAATATCTCAGTGAATTTTTAATGAGATTTTCCAAAAATCTTCATTCAACATTGCTGAACAAATCTGTCACTGGAAGTCGTTTGAAAGTCGAAGCTACCTAGATAATTTTTATCAGCGAAACCAAGGAAACACAATTATCAATTGACCTCATTCTGCACTTAAAAATTATTGAACAATAAGCGACTGTTAACTTCTTCATGATTTCCTAGTCATCGCTAGAGTATTTTGAGTATGTCCTGAAAATATATACTCATTTCGCTAATATTTGGCCGAGTTAGAACGATTTAAGTTTCAAAACTAAATCAAATCAGGAAGAAACTTTTTTCAATATTTCGTTTTTTTTATTGAAAATAAACGTTTGGTGAAAAAAATTCTAAGGGGAAAAAGTTTCATTCCCTTATTCTTTACAATTCTACATTTTCAAAAAATGTATTTTTTGATTCCGCACATTTTTATTTTTTGAGACGATCGGACAATACTTTCACGCGTTTTCTAGCGTCGGGCGGGTTCTTGCATCCGGTGGTTCAATTCGATTTTCTCTGCATAATTCTTTAGTTCCAAAAGAGTTCCCGAGTTCCACAAAAATACAATGGAAAAAAAATCAAAAACAATACAGCTAAAAAAAAGCCCAAAATTCTGATACAAAAAAATTCGGAAATTTTTATTGTGGAGGTGCTAGCTTGATGGACCTAATTAAAAGACATGAGAAACAAATAGATGTTTTTCTTAAATTTATAAATTAATTTTCTGCTCTGAATCATTCCCATAAAATGTTGTTTTAATATTTACATCTGAGTGTTTGAGTATATCGGTTCATATTGAAGAATCACAAGAAAAAATCTGATATTTTCAAACGTCATCAGTTAATATTTTCACTTATCATAAAATCTAACCTCCAAACAAGGTCGAATGTTATTGATATTTGCGTATTTATCAATGAAAAATAAGCAGTGTAAATATTATTATGCTCAAAAAATACATAAATCGGTGTGCCTAGATTCTTAAATATATTTACTTTACCGAGATTTGGAACCATCGTTTTTTTCAATATCAACTAACTTTGGGATTACATTTGGGCTCTCTTTATTTCGAACAAATAGATAATTGTTGTTGTTTGTCAAAAAAATTCTTTGATCAAAATCCCTAAATTATATTTTACAGATGGAATGAAGAAGCTGCTACGTTGCTTTCGAATATCAGAAAAGGGGCAGATTAGATGACCGGCTAATGAAAGACCAGATCAGAATGCGATGACCGTCCGTCCTCCACGCAGTTGTCCCGATCAATGTCAGTATATTATTTTTTTTTTTTTTTAACGAAAAAAAGACTGCTGGGTTTCAGAAAAAAATTCAAATTTTATCTCTTAACCGTCAATAAATTGTTCTTGCTGAACGGCGTTTCCTTTGGAAGACCTTTGAAATAAGCTTCGAATTTTAACTTTGGAAGAACTTTAAAAGCACATATTAGGCTGGTCCAAAAAATGAAATTTTCGAATTTTTGAGATCAGACTGAAAAATATTGTAGGCTATGAAAATAGAAAACCAATATTTTTTTTAATAGTTAGTAGGACTACGCATTTGTTGAAAAGTTTTTTCTAAATTCAATACTCAACATAGAGAATTCACGGTGCCGCGTATGGCTCAGCGTCGCTTTGTTAAAGCTTGATTCCTCAACAACCACCATTCCTAAATCTTATTGCATTTCTGTAGATAATTGTCTCTGAACTATTTCATTGTGAGAAATGGCTCAATGCTATAATATAATAATAATGATTAATTTTTGAACTGAAAATGTAACTGCTCCATTTTTTGCCAAGAATTTATACTTTTTGATAAAAATTGAACCTTCATGGTTGAAAATTATACTATTTCGTAGAAAATGTACTTTAATTTGATTGAAAATTAATATATTCACTGAAAATTTTAATATTTATTTCTATTATATTATATATTTGAACTATATTTCTTTGGATAAAATGTACTTGAACTGTTCCATTTTTTTGTGGAGAAGTTACCTTTTTTGATAGAAATGTAATATTTTTACACACAAAAGTACCAGGTATCAAATTGATGCGGCTAATGGATCAAAAGAATGCAAAGTTTTGATACCTATATTCAGGATCAACTTGATTTCAATTTCGAGATCAATTATCTGTCATAAAATTTCAACTACTCAACACATTATAAAATTATTTAAACCTCTTACCTGAATAATCATCAATCATTGATGCTCGTTTAAGATAAAATTGTTAATCAAATTTAAAAAAAAATCAATTAGCTCCGTTTATTCAAATTTATGATTACTGAGGTTGTGGATGTTTGTTTACAAATGTCAACTGTCATTGTGTTTTGTATACTGATGCTAATACGGCTTGAAGTTGTTCTCCTCAATTTTCATTGATTCTCTAAAGCGAATCATATTTAGTTGAAATTCTAGATCAAAATAGCTGCAAAAATTTGATACCCCATGTCGATGAAATAAGGTTTTTCCTTACAAATTCCAATTTGTTATTTCACAAACGTTAAATTAAGAATATTTACATCCTGAAGTTCTTTACATACCCTGCGTACCAATTAAAAAAAATATGGACAAAAGTCTTGGCATTTTCGTGAATTCGTTGACATTAAGTAGATCAAATCAACGTCACGAATATTTAATATTTTCAAGGAAAGTAAATAACCTTTTCATCTAAGAAAAAAACGTCACTCTATTGCCAGAATGTTGAAATACTATTTGTCAATGTCTATAGACTGGTATACGAGTACAGCTAGTTCAATATCAGCCGAAGTTTCTGTTTCCAGCAAGATGAGAGTTTTCACGTTTCTCTTGCTTTTTGTTGTGTTCACAATACTTGACAGTTCCGTTCGTGAGTAAAATATATAATACTGAACCAATCATACATTAAAATATCTTATATCCAGATGTCGACTATATACCAAAATTTACATTTCACGTCGAAACAGTTGGAACATATGTTTATTATCATCATACTGATTTTGCAAAAACTTTTGTTCAGGGTGCAACAAAACATTTGATTCTGCAGTTTCAAAACTGAACAAGGCCACATTTTTAGATGCGAAGACGGAGGAAAAGAAATGCGAAGTAAAATTTATGTAACATATGTTAGCAGGAGATTGAGTTTATGGGTACACGCAAATATGAAATATGAAATTTTTGAACCTATTTTGGCAAAAATTTCATTTTATGCTATGTAATAGATTTGTTTTTAATTGTTACAATTTGAACTAAAAAATTTCCCAACATATGCTAGAAACATTAATATTCACGTGTACTCATAATATAAATTAGAGGCCGGTTAAGTTTGCTTAGAACGGTGTGGAATCATTCCAGCATAAAAAAATAGATTTTTTGACGTTTTTTAATTTTCAAATATTAAAAATCAAACTGTCATTTTTATCGATTTCAACATATTATTCTATTAGCATTAGCTGTCCTAATTATTCCGCTATTTCTACTATTCAATAGTCAATTCATTTCTAAGGATTCTTTTATAGAAGCAAATTTGAATGAGTTGGCCAATCTTGTCAAATATCTAATTTTTGATATTTCCCATTGCTGTAGTCTTTCGCCTGGTTCAAATATGCGGAAAAACCTTGGGAGCAAGGTTCTTCCTTATTTACATCACTCCTATATGGTTTTCAGACCTAGAAATTAAAAATAATAATCTCCATCGCTTATCGTTCTATGCTTCTGTTAATTAATACATAGGTTGCCAAATAGCAGTGAAATTTAGACTACGACTTTTTAACTTTGAAAAACCATCTGAAGTATATTCTTTCATTATTTTAGATCCAAAATATAAATATAAATTTTGGAGATCAAAAATGATACTCATGGTGTAAGCAAAGTTTCAATATGAATATTACGTTGATTTGCATTTTCTCTTGATACAGACAGCGTTGCAAGAGATTTCTTCTGTAAAGAATTAAATTAGTTCTAAAATAACGATCTTTATTAATGTTATCACTAACGTATTTCCAGATTATTATAATTATGATGTGACCTTTGCTCAAAGCGTTTAGGTTGAAAATTTTAAATTGTGTTTTTGGAAAATAGAAACAACTAATAATCCAACAATCAAATTTTAATAACATACTTCCAAATTTATCAATTTAAATTTTTTTTTATTTTTTTATTTCTTTGGAAATTTTTTCCTCTCCACATTTTTTTACTTTTAGAGTTTTTGGATATTTCTGATACTTCTTTTTAAATTCTCTTTCTGAAAACAATCCATATTCTTTCTTATCTTTTAAGATGGATGATCTTAAAAACATTTCTTCAAAAAGGCTGGAAAAGGGGTCAATCTTACGGAAAAATGTTGTTCGAGGAGGCGTGAGGAGGGGAAATTAGAGGTGGGCAAATGAGGGGAAGCACTTCCCCTCACTTCCCCACCTTCACACCCCTCCACTGAGTTCCCCCGTTTTCCCATACCCTCACTCACCCTCCTTCAATTCCCCTTACCTGCCCTCACTTCCCTTCATTGCTTCTCATCTTCCCTCACTTCCCCACACTTCTCCCCTCCTTCTCAATTTTCTCTTATTTCCCCTCCCCAATTTCTCTCCCTCACTTCTACTTATCCGCCCTCATTTTCCTCTCCTAATCCCCAACTCCTAATTACCCCCTCCCTCCGCTCACCTCCCCTCCCTTACTTCCGCTCATTCTCCCTCATTTACCCTAACATCCCACCACTTTCTGATATGGCGGCCAAAGTTGTTAAATTTGAACGTATTTCTCCGAAATTTGATATTAAGGGGTTTTTACCGTCCTTGATTTCAGTTTTGATGTCTAAAATTACTAATGTTTCAATTCAAAACTTTGTTTTTCCGTTCTTTTCAGCTTTTTTTCAGCTGCTTCCACCTGTGGATTATACTTTCAGTTAAGAATTTCATTTGTTGGTTGCAAATTCAACAATTTTATCAAAAAGTCATTCTTTGTGTTTAAAATATCTACTTTTGGTTGAAAACAAATTTTTTTTTTCAAATTAATTTTTTAAAATGGAAATTCAATTTTTCTGAATGGAAATTTAACTATTCCGGTTGAAGATTCATCATTTTCGTTAAAAATTCATCTCGTTTATCGGAGGTTCTACCACTTTGGTAAATTTTTTTTTTTTTTGAAAAATTAACTTTTTCAACTGAAAAATGTAACTATCATATTTTTGGCTGAATTTTTTTTTCGAAAGATGAAAATTTCCTTTATTGGTAGAAAAATAACCTTTTAGTTGAAATTCATTTTTTTCAAGTTTAAAATGCAAATGTTTTACAAAAAATTCGTCTTTTGTTTTGAAAGTTCAACAATTTGAATGGACATTTTTGCTTTCTTGAGTGACAGATCTTCGTTTGATAAAAATTGTCATTTTGGGTCACAAATTTAATATCTGGGTTGATAGTTGAACTACTATGTTAAAAATTCTTTTTCACATTCTCATTCTTATGAGAAGGTATTGGTTTTATGTAAAATTTGACTTGGTCGGTTTTCATCAAATCTCCACGTGTCGAGACGTGTCTGTAGTCTGTCCAGTCTATCTTTCTGTCTGTCTATCTGTCTGTGGGCACGATAAATTTCAAAAAAAAAGAATCAGATTGGATTGAGCTTTGGCATATTTTTTTACGCCCTAAACAAAGGCCAAGTTTGTTAGCCAGCTATTTTTGAAAAAAAAAAATCCAAAAGTTAGAGCATTTTCATAATTTTCAAAATTATTTTTTTCAAAACTTCAAAATTCTATGTACGGAAATTCGCAGTACCTCAAAAAAGTGTGTGGGTAATGTAATGAGAATGTGTTTCTTAAGGCCAGAAAGATGTATTTTGATGCAAGAAAGATGCAATTTCGACTAAAATGGATGATTTTTTAAATGAAAAAGAGGAATTTTGGGAGGAATAGTTGGATTTTCATCGAAAAAGATTTCACTTTGACTTTTTAACATAAAAATATGATCTTTAAATGAGTAGTAATTTTACTATGAAAATAGTTTAATTTTCAACCCAAAAAGATGAGTTTTCGACAAAACAGGTGAATTTTCAAGCAGAAAGAATGAATTTTTGAGAAAATTGTTAAATTTTCAAACAAATAATGGAATTTACAACTAAAAGGATAATCTTCCTGAAAAACAAACTGCAAGAAATAAATTAATATAAATACAAGGCAAATAAATTGCAAGCAAGAATATTATATCACGGTTACCGCAGAACTTGTTTTGAAAAATTCCCTTAGTTTTTCCCTGACTTTTGCAAGATTTTCTCTAAATCCCTGACTTTTACCTGATCAAAAAAATCCCCAAACTTGTTATGAAATTTTCGTTGGCTAGGTTCGTTTTTCACTCACCACTTCTTAAAATTAAAACAACATATGAAAATAATAAAATGATACAATAAATATAATAAATAATAATATAAAAATAAAGAAATTTAAAATCAAATTTCTGTACAGTTACTGCAAGTTATTTGTTACGTTTGCGAAAATCCAAAAGTTGCATATATTAATTAATAATAATAAAGAAATATTCAAAAAAAAGTTTGGCCCTGATTTAATTAAGTCTTAAAACTTAAATCGTCCTAACTCGGCCAAATATTATTAAAATGAGTTCATATTTGCAGAAAATACTCGAAATACTCTAGCGATGCCTAGGAAATCATGAAAAAGTGAAAAATCGCTTATCGTTTAATAATTTTTAACTGCAAAATGAGGTCAATCGATAATTAGTTTTTGAGAATTGGCTGTTGGCGCGTTCAAGAGCCCAAAAAAGCCCAAAATTCTATCGACCTTGATTTTTTATTTTTTCAAATTTTTATGTAAGGGAGGTGCTGACTTGAGCCAAGCCAGCACCTCCACTTCAAATTTGAATTTTCGAAAAAGGTAGTGAAGCCCAAAGATCGGCAATGCAGCCTCAAAAACCCAAAATTCATATACAAAAAAAATTTGGGAATTTCAATTGTGCACGTGCTACCTTGATGGACCTAATTAAAAGACATGAGAAACAGATACATGTTTTTCTTGAATTTATAATTTAATTTTCTGCTCTGAATAATTTCTATAATATGTTATTTTAATATATATGTCTGAGTGTTTGAGTATAGTCAATGGAAAATAAGCAGTGTAAATATTATCATGATCAAAAAATACATAAATCGGGGTGCCTAGATTCTCAAATATATTAACTTCATCGAGATTTGGAACCATCGTTTTTTTCAATATCAACTGACTTTGGGATTACTTTTGGGCTTTCTTTATTTTGGACCAATAGAAATTTTTTGGTGTCTGTTAGAACAATTTTTTCATCGAAATCCCTAAATTATATTTTACAGATGGAATGAAGAGACTGCTATGTTGCCTTCGGAAACCAGAAAAGGAACAACGTAGAAGACCGGCTAATGAAAGACCAGATCAGAATGCAATGACCGTCCTTCCTCCATGCAGTTTTCCCGATCCCCGTTAGTATATTATAATTTTTTTGAACGAAAAAAAGACTGTTGGGTTTCAGAGAAAAATTCAAATTTTATTTCTTAACTGTCAATAAAATATTCATGTTTAAAATTTATTTTTATGTGTTTAAACGCCGCGGCTTTTGCTTCGGCAGAGCTTTGAAATAAGTTTCGAATTTTAACTTTCAATGAACTTTAAAAGTACATATTAGGGTGGTCTAAAAAGGACATTTTCGAATTTTCGAGATTAGACTGAAAAATTCTGTCGGCTATATGAAAATAGAAAACCTGTTTTTTGTGCGTTTTTTTGTGTGTAGGACTACGCATTTGTTGCAAAGTTTCTTCTAGAATCACTTTGTTAAAGCTTGAATCCTCAACAAGCACCATACCTTAATCTAATTCCATTTCTGTAGATGATTGTCTCTCTCCTATTTTACTGTTAATTATTCATATTTCAGCCATATATACAACAGAAATTTTTAAACAGATCAAAATTCAAGAAGTTAGGAGTGTTTTCGAAATTTAAAACAAAATATTTTTAAGGCTTTTAGAAATTTCAGTCTTCAGTTTCTGGTACATGAGAAATGAACTTGCAAATTATCCTTGTGGCATTTTAATTTTGATTAAAATTGAAAAATTCATATGCCTCTTAACATTTTGGAAATGGTCAAAAAATAGAAAAGAATTTTTTTATAGATTGAAAAATTTCATTGAAATTTTTTACTAGTTATCAAATATACTTCGAAACTGTTTTTTCGATCAGATCAAAATTCAAAAAGTTTAGAATATTTTCAAAATTTACCATAATATTTTTTCAAGATTCCATTCCTGAAAGTAAAACAAGAATTCAACGATAAAATTTGGACAATAATCTATGGTATAATTTGCCGGTTTATGAATTGTGCTCGAAATTTGTATGCATGTTTCTCTATGGCTTCTCCAGATTTAATGTCTATCTAGCTATTCAACTTTCAGCTGGGCTGTTGTGAGAAATACAGAGCGTGCCCAAAATTTCTCGTAAGATTTTTTCTCGACTAAACTTAAAAGCCGCTCAAAAATGATTTTCAAAATAATAGTGCATCCATCGAGGCGTATCTTCAAAGCCAAGCCATCCAACTGGAGCACGGCTAGCAGCCACAAACACAGTGTTAAATTTGAACACATTAGTCTCAAACTTGCACGAAGAAAAAGGATCCGTATTATTTACAGAACGATCAGTGCAAGTTTAGACAACATGACTTCTCAGTAGATATCACAAGTACTTCAAGTGAATCTACTGACTTTTTGTGCATTTTACCTAGCCTCCAGAAAAATCTACTAAAACCGGCGTTTCCCATATAAATCTATTGTGCAGTGAATTTTACGGATGATTTTTCTGCGTGTGGTATGAGATCGTTTTGTGGTAGCCGATTTCCAAATTTTGGGGTTTAGTTAAAAAAGATTTGTAATAAGAATCCTTATATTATATCTTGCAGATGCAGAAGATGAGTGGCTAGCCCTTCATCCAAGACACGGACACACCGGCACTTCAAGTTCTAGAAATCCACGTTAGTATATTATAATTTTTCAAACTAACAAAAAATGATTGGGACTTAGAGAAGATCCAAATTTTATTTCTCGAACGCCAATAAATTGTTCTCGCAGAACAGAGTTGGCCCATGGTAGATATTTACGCAGTAGATATTTACGATTTGTGAGGATATGCTCGTGGAAACAATGACTCCACCAAAACACCAAAAAGTTCTAGATGCAGTTCAAAATTTTCGAATGCGCAGAGCAGCCGAAAATAAGTCGGCAAACAATGTCGATCATCCTAAAGTTCGGGGTGCTGAAAATAATTTAGATTGAAACACGACGATGAACTGGCGAAACGCCCATATTTAGCGGAAGGCTCAACTCAATGATGACTTACTAGACTGCTAATGCCAGCATTCTCCCCGACATCAAGCCGACTACATTCGAAAAAATGGATGTGTATGCTTAGCGATTCCTCAACTGCTAATTGATCAAGTTGCAGACGAAGATGAGAAAGCGACATTAGGACCAACCCCGCAAAGCAGGCACCTTCTGAGAGATGATCGCGATTTCAGGACAAGGAGGAAAATTAACATGCAAGTTCCGCCTGAGGCCCAACATCTAGCTAAAATGGATGCTTTCCTTCGTGGAGATATGTCGCAAGAGTCCGACCTCTGGACCATCAATTGCTCCATGTATGTTGCTGCGACAGCTTTGGCTTATTCAAATCGAAGGTTAAAACCCACGACGGATCAAAAAATTAAAAGACGCTTGCATCAACTGAGCAAGAAGATTAGATGGGCAAGACAGATTGCGTAGACTTTTCACGGAAAGGGTTCGAAATTTCGCCCAAGAACTAAGGATCTTGAATCACACACTGAACAAGTCAAAGCTGCTGACAATCAAGCAGCATATTATTAACAAAACACGGCTTTTATCTGAAGCAAGGAGAAGAATACAGAAGAGGCAGAGATGGATCAGAGAGAATCAACCATTTTTCGCTGACCCATCGTACCTCTTCAGCGATCTCCCTGTTTCTGTAAAAAATCCACCCAAGCACAAGGATGTGGAGACTTTTTGGAGAGACGTATACAGGATCCCGAAAACGCTGAAGCTGAAAGAAGATACTGACTATATCATCCGCTTCGAGGAGTTTTGAAAAAATCTCATAAAATCTGAGGAGGAATGTCCATCAATCACTGCCGAAGAGGTGCAAAAGCACTTAGAGCCGCATATTCACCTCATATTTAAAGTAGGAGACACCCATTCCGCAGTGTCTTGTGTTAGGGCGCACTATAATCCTGCCGAAAAAAGGCAAATCGTCCAACACAGAGAATTACAGGGCAATAACTTGTTTAAATATACTGTATAAGATTTTCACAGCTGTCCTAAACAAAAGGATTGTTTCACGAATTTAGCTTGTGTTTGGAGGGATGTATGAACAACGTGACTCGGAAGGTGTAGCAGGCTGTCAAGAGAACCTCCGCATTGACAGGTGTGACTGCAAAGACGCTGCAGCTCATCTCCGCGTCCTATTAATCGTCTGGATTGACTACGAAATTCTCCATATGGCTTTTTAATTCCAAAAAAAAATTAAAAAATTCGTATGCTTTTCAACATTTTGAAAATTTTCAAAAATTCGATAAAACATTTTTTCATAGATTAAAAAATGTCATACAAAATTTTTGCTAGGTCTCAAATGTACCTCGAAACTGTTGCAGTAAAATTTTTCAATTAGATGAAAATTTAAGAAAGTCAGAGCATTCTTACAATTCAAAACAAAAGTTTTTCAAGACTTGAAAATTTCAGTCTAAAGTCACATATGATAGCGCAGATCTCGGAGTGGCAATCATAAGCGAATACAATTCACAAATTACTCGCGATGAAGAGCAACTGCAGAAGGTATCAACTAATGTGAATTTTCGTCGACAAAATGTACCAGATTCTGATGAAGAATCGCTGAAAAAGTCTCTGAATGACTATATATTTCGTATTCGATACGACGTGCGCATGCCTCTCTATGACTTCTTCAGATTTGATGGCTCTCTAGTTTTCCACTTTCAGCAGGGCTTTTGTGAAAAATACCTAGTAAAATATAGTGCGTGACCGAAATTTCTGGTGGGCGTTTTTTTCGCCCAGACTTGAAAGCAGCTCAAAAATTATTTTTAAGCTAATACTGCATCCATCCAGGCGTATCTTCAGAGCTAAAACATCCAACTGGAGCACTGATAGCACCACTAAACTCGGCGTTTTCCATACAAAACTATCGTGCAGTAAATTTTACGGATGCTTTTCCTGCGTGCGGTATGAGAGGAGTTTTATGGTAGCCGATTTCAAAATTTTGGGGTTTCGTTGACAAAAATTTGTGATAACAATCCTTATATTATATCTTGCAGATGAAGAGGTTGAGTTGCCATTATATCTTCCAATAGTAACATCACAGAGACATACCGGCGCTTCAAGTTCCAGAAATCCACGTTAGTATATTATAATTTTTCAAACTAACAAAAAATTGTTGAGACTAAGAAAAAAATCAAAATTTCATTTCTTAACCGCCAATGAATTGTCCTCGCTGAATGGCGTTGGCCCGTGGAGACCTGCGAAAAAAGTTTCGAATTCTTGATCAAAAAGTACATGTTCTTATAGGATGATTAATTTCGCATGTTTGTGCCGTATTCAAAATATATTTATCTCATCAAAATTTGGTACCTTGGTTGAAATTAACTGACTTTGGGATTCCATTTGAGCTATCTTCAGTTTGGATCAATAGCGAATTTCTGAGATTCGTTATAAGAGTTCTTGAATAAAAATCCCTATGTTATATTTTACAGAAGTATTCACACCACGAGCAATACCTTACCACGCTGCAAGAGCGCTGCCAGTGCAAAACGTACAGATTGGTAAGTATATAAGAACTTGTTGTTAAAATAAGAAAAAATTTCAGTGATTTAGAAAAAAAACTATTGTTTCTCGCACTTCGCGCTCGATAATGTATTCACCTCGTGCTTGGCCTTCAGTCTTTCTATTTCTCCAACATTCATGCCTGGGATTGCTTTTTTATTCAAAGACTTAATTTCAACAGAATATTGATATTTCGTCAACTAAAAATCATTTTTTGCACATATTTACATCAAACAAAGTCTGACACTTGTACATTAGCACTCTACTATGACAAATGATTATTTCCATTATATTTCGCTGAATTTCACATCCGTCTAAATTCCAGAATTCGATAAATTCTTGAATGATCAAAATTGTTAAAAATTTCAGTTTACTGGTGTATAAAAACTCTATGAATGTTTTTTTTTCCCCACCAAATTAGGTGATCCCGCCCATGCTGGTTTAGTTTATATGAGAATCTCGACTCATACTCATGATGCTAAAGTGATGATGGTCAACGTCGCTCCCGGATGGTTGGATCATAATAATAGGCCATCGGATGGCTTTATTCATTATCAAGTCTTCGCGCGTATGATTGATCACATTCTCTATCTTTCCAACCCCATGATTGACACCCGTGAAGTTTGTCTAGGTGAAGTTCCATTGTGGATTGAACTAAAATTACATTACCGCGAGTTTAAACTAGAAAGGGATTTCTTCATTTACGAGGCCACTAGCATACTTAGAGAGGACTGCGACTACGTATTTATTTCAATACAAAGTACTAAGTATGTGGTTTACGCTGAAATCAATGTACCAGGGGAAGCAAGATGGGAAGCATTAAATATGCGGCGAAATCTTGACTTTGATCTGCAGCGTAATTTACCACGCCATCAGGCTGGAAATTAATGAAAATGTATGTATAACGTTTGCAAATTATTTATGCGTGCTTATATAAATAAACCCACCAAATAACAATATTGAAGTGTTTTTTTCCTTCTCTCTCCTTTTTTCTCTTCTCAGAATTTGTACACAAATAGAGCATTTATAGAAAAATTAATGGAATTTAAGGCATTTATTGTTTCAACAAATATATATAATAATGAATAGGTATATTCTTAAAAAAACATTCTAGAGTCAAATAAACGTATAATTGTTTTGAAATACACAGTTTCTGCATGTCAGGTAAAACCTGACAGAGTTAGGGAATTTCCAATAAACTGAAGTTGAAGTGATTTTCATTATCATGGATGAAAATTCCTCTCTTTTGGTTGAAAATACAACTGCTTATTCGAAAGTGAAAATATTTTGTTGGCATTTTATTTATCTGGTTGTTGATTTATCATTTTATTCAGAATCCTTTTCCTTGTTCAGAATTCAATTATTTTGTTGGAAAATATGTTTGGTTAAAAATTTGTCTTCATAAATTGAAAATTCAAATATTTGGCTTAAAGTTGCCATATTTTATTGAAATTCCAATTTTATGAATTCATTTTATTTGTCGGAAATTGATCTTTTTGGTTAGAAATCAGTTTTTTCTTATTCATGCTTAATTTTTGAACTGAAAATGTGAATTTTCTATTTTTAGTAGGAAATTTATCTGCCTTCGATGAAAATTCAACTATTCATTGAAGACCTGTCTTTTTTTTTTGCAAAAGAGTTCTCATTAGTTAATATTCCATCTGTTTGGTTACAAATTCATTTATTTGGTTGAAAATATAACGATATTGTTAAAAATTCGTTTCCTTTTTGTTCCAAAACTTATTTTACTAACTGATAATTCACTTCAACTATTGTATTTTTGTGGAAAAGTTGTTTTTGTGGAAAAGGTCTCCCTAATTGTTCATCTTTGAACATATTCAACTTATTTCCTTCCATGTAAGACGGAAATACAAATGTTCATTAAATTTTAATTTTATTTTTAAATTATTTGTTATTATTCTCTTTCAAAAATATGCGTGGGAGAGAACTCAAAAATTAAAATTGGTCCATAAATATTTGAAATTTAATGTGAATTCAGAGCTATAAAACTTTTAAAAATCTATTTGATTTTTTTAAACTACGCCCTTAGCTATTTTAGAGAAATTCCTTACTACAAATCTAAATCATTTTTTTTTTAATTCTATGTTCTGAACAAAAGTAAAAATTATTCTCAAAACTTCCACGTTCCAAGTCAACAAAGTAATTTTTTTTAAAATTGTCTTGTTTCAACACAAAATTATAATAATTTGTTTTCAATATTTCCTATTCTAAGTCAGAACTATAATTCTTCTAAAACATTTCCTCTTCTAAGACAGATTATTAATTCTCTTGAGAAGTAAATTAATTTTCGGTTTTGAAATGACTTTTTGAATATTAAGAAAAGTTTTTCTTTGATCTCTTGTCGTAAATTAAAATACATTTTATGAAATATTAGAAAATTCGGTTTCTCGATGTGTCCACAATTTTTTTTTTACTTTCCACCATTCTGTTAATTCTTAGGTATGTATAGAAATTTTGATGATCGATGTTGTAAAAATTTAAATATCGTTTTATCCGAATCAAAAGGAGAAAGTTTATTTATCTTAACTTCTTCTAGAAAATTATATATTTGGAAAAATTATACCCTCAGAATAGGTATTTTTTCAGATTCTTTTGCAAAAATTTTGAGTTCACTGAACTTTGTTCTCATCTCATACAATTTAAAGAATCTTCTTGCAGATCTGAATTATGTTAGAATTGTTTTTCGCGAATTCAAAGTTCCAAGTTAGAATCATAATTCATAAAAAAAATTCCTCATGATGTAATATATCATTTACGCGAACAGTATATCCAAATTTGTTATCTGCTCTCCTTCAGATTATGCATGAAAATAGACTCTGAAAGCACTAAGCCGTTGCTAGATAAAAATTTGATTCGATTGAAAAAAAATTCTAAAAAGTGTTGTATTATAACAAACTGTTCCATACGACTCGTTTAAAATAAAATCTCTGTTTGTTGCCTTTTACGTAGCTCGAACGCGAAAGATGAAAAATACTTTTCAAATTTACCTACTATATACATTGTTAAATGAGAAACATGAAAATTTTCCATTTCCTCACGCTCGAAATCTATGCGATGAGAATCCTGATATTTACCAATTATATTCGATGAACAGATTTCAATGTTATCCTAAAAACTTCTCACAAATTTTGTGGAATGCATATTGAAATTCCGATAATGCATTTTGATGAAGCACTTTATCTATTTTAATTATTAATATTTTATAAGTTAGACATAATGATAGTTGTTTCACATTTTTTAAATTGAACAGCCTGTGTGGCTAACCTAAAAATTAAATAAATTCACGACTGTCAAGAATGATCATTTTGTGCTCAAGTGCGTCACGGCCGTGATAATAATAAATTTCTTTCCGTTAATTATAATTTTAATATAAAAACAATAACTAAAGCTAAGAAACATAAGAAAATTATCGTTAATTTTTGTTCACGCATGCTGTTATCTTTCATTATTCTGAATACGTCAGTGACAATAAACCTAGCAAATAAAGAAAGTTTCGCGGTCTGAGATCCACAATACTATCTTCCGCCTTTCCCTCCATTCGTTCTGATGATTAAATTAAATGCGCTACTCGGATTTCGTAGAAGTTAGTATAATTAGCCGTCAACATTGTTCAATAATCAGTTCATTTTTTTCTTTCCCGGACATTGTGTCCATTAGAAAAAATGAAGCTTATTCCTTCTGTCCTGCTCTTCACATGCGTGAGTGTTCTACTGCTGTTCTACTCCTCACATGCAATGGTGCCTCATAATCGTAAGTATAATATAATATTATATCGATATTTTCATATATTGGCCTTTTTTCAAGAAATAGAAAGTTTAAGAATTTTTTACATTGTCTCTAACTCGTATCATAACCTAGGATGTTTGTCCGTGTGATTGCCAGGGCTGATAGGATTTTAGCTGTATCGGACAATAGAAAGTGTTTTTTTTTTGCATCCAGAAACAAAAAGAAAATGTTTGCCTTTGATATGAGTTTGCGGGGTTCCTACCTAACGATTGTAAGTTTAATATAATATTACAATTATTATTCATAAAAAATAATTCATACATGTATTTTATGGTATGTATACTCAACAGCGTCCAATTTAAGTTTTTCATTTTTAAAGATTCCAAATCTTCACTACAAAATTGAATTCTGTACTTCTGAACTAATATTCAAAGGCCCACTGATTTCATAATCAGGGCCGTCTGAACCATTTTCATAATATTAGGCAGTACACCTAGATTTCCGTCCTTGTTTTTGTATGTGTGCGCATAACTTTTTTCTGTTTACCACGTCTCGAAAAGTAGAAGAACAGTTTTCATGAAATTTGGATTACTTGTAGCTTCTAATTTCCATGTCTGATATCATTTCAGCTAAATCGGACAATCAGATGTGTTTTTTTTTTCGGATTCAGAAAAAATTTGTTTACCCTTTTCACATGAGAAAAGCTTCGTTGATATTCTAAATACAATAAAACTATATTTGATTTATCTGTCCGCGTCTTCAGGGCGTGTCAAGTGACCTATTCAAGAACGTTTCATGTCCTCTCATGATCTAGAAACACCTATTGATAATTTTTCAAAATGTTGTTTGTTTTGTTTGTATAAGGAAAATTTTGTTGTTATATTAGAAGGTATTTTTTTCTGCATAATATTATTGAGGAATGTGAGTTTTTTTGATGTACGAAACAGAGACAATAAGCCATGGTCTTTGATTCCGTTCCCACAAAGTTCGGCTCTACGTCAACTGTCCAAAAATTTGTAGTCAGTTTGAAAGAGATAATCTAATTGATTATTCATTATCTAGAAGTCTCGCTTAGAACAAAATAACATAATTTTCAAATTGACCGTAATTTGTTAATTTTAGTCGAATTGAAGAAGTTTATTGGGGTAGTTTCAAGATTCATTTGATAACCAATGAAAACTTTGATTAAAATTTATTAATCTATTAGAAAAATATTATTTTCTACTTTTAGACGAGGATGTAGATAACATTGAGCATGCATAAATAGTGTAACGCAGTTTCTCTTTGGATTCATGTTCAGGGGGTCCTAGATGATAAAAAAATGCAGGGTGCCAGCTTCTGATAGTGTGAGTTTGCCCGGGGGATGGGTGTAGGGGTGAGCGCACGGAACGGCGGTATCTTTAACGAATTAATCAGTTAATTTGCAACTTTCTACTCCAATTAAATGTATTTTTTTTTTATTTGTGTTCAACTAAACAAATTTCAACCAAAATCTAGTGAAAAACTCCGTGGAAAACTCATATCATCCCTTTACAACAACCCTGATTTGGACTCAAGATTAGAATTTGAAAAATGTAGCAGTGGGAAATGGGAAAGAAATATATGTCTCTTAAAATATTAGATTGAAATAGATTAAAATATTAGAGAAGTTAAACAAATAATTTTTTCGTTTTTTTTTAAATATAGAAAATAGAATCTGCCTGATTTGAAACAGTTTTCGGTCCCATATATAAAATGTACAATTTAAAATAACTTTAATTAGTATACGAATATACATGAATACACGTATTCACATATATAAATTCAAATTAAAACCGTCAGTTAGGTCAGAAATCACAGGTAAACTCAGGTAGGGTGTTTTATTTTGCACGAAGATTCGAAATCTGAATATGCTAACCCAATAATAATCAGTGATATTTCAAGGAAAGAACGTTTTGAAAAAACTGAAATCTGTTAATATTTAGAACCCTCACGCAGGGGAAACTGAGTGAAATCTTCAAAATGAGATAACATTTTCTCAAATATAATCGTTATCTAACGCCCATGTGCAGGTAGAAGCAGCTTTTCACACACTAAAGAGAGTGAGCATCTACAAAATTGATAGCTTAAAAGAAAGAAATTAGTGTACATATCTGGGCACAATATTTTTTGACTTTCACTACTTGTGGTCTGCTAATTTCATTAACTCGATGTTGAAATTTGTTCATTTCTCTTTAAGTCACGCTATTTAAATTCTTTATAAAATAAAGCCAAGATTGAAGTCATTTCGTCAATTTGTTGAGAAGCTCTTACATAAATAGTGCGAATTTCAAAGTTTTCTCAAGTTTTGAATCACATATAAAAATAATAAGCTCCATACAGTGTTCTCATAATCTTGAAGGTTAATTTCTATATAATCGTATCAACTTATCAGCCTAATTATGTAATTTTTTGTTTGCATGGTGTGATTATTTAAAGCTGGAACAAAAAAGTACGTCACATTCGTTTGAAAATTCCAGAGGATATTTCATCTGTAGGAAAATTATAATACTGAAAACAAAGTAAATGTAATATACTTTTCTATATGATTTTAAATAAAGTGTTATTTCTCACAACCTAACTCCTATAATTATAATTTTTTTCGAAATTATTGAAAAAAATTTGTCACGCTATTACGGAATCATTTTGTGAATGTACAGATCAAGAACGGAATTTATTCAGAAAATAGCCATACTGAGACTTCAAAGATGGTCCTCGACATTGATTAGAATTGAAGAAGGATCCTTGTTAGCGGCCTCATCAAACTTTCTTTGACAACCCCCAACAATCTTGCGTAACCATGTGCCTGAACTTCCGAAAGTTCAAATGAACGAATTGGAAAAAAAATTAAAAAATATTTTTATCAATTTTTGCTCAGCTGAATTGCCTGAATTAGTTCAGGACTGCATAAAAGTGAGCATTATATACAAAAAAACTAACGATAATAATTTTCCTAATGGTAAAACACCCTAAAATGTTAATGCAGATAGGGCCAATACACAATGTGTAGAATGACCGCCTGTATACACTTTTTTTCTCGAATTAAACATAGTGTTAAATTACTTTGTCATAAAAAGAGTTTCTTCGGTGGAATAAGTATCACCGGAGAAGATATTCAAAATCTTACCGCCTATAGACACTTTTTTTCGAATTAAAAAATACCTTGTCATAAAACAAGTTTTTTCAGTGGGAGAAGTATCTGGAAAAGATATTTACAACCATCCTTAGTTTTTCGAAATCACAAAATTACCTTTTAAATATCTTTTCTGGTGATACTTTTCCGAATGAAAAAACGTGTTTGAAGACAAGGTAATTTAACACTATTTTTAATTTGAAAAAAGTGTATAAAGGCGGCTATTCTGTACATTGTGTGTTGGCCCTATCACCATTAACATTTGAGGGTGTTTTACCCCTAAAAATTAATTATCATTGTATTTTTTCTGCATATTAGTTACCTTTACGCCTTTCCAAATTGATCCTGCTAGGCTCATAGCAGAAAATAAATGAATTTTTCTTCTCATTTCGTTTGTTTTAACGTTGGATACTTCAGGTTACATTGCTTAACCATTGCGCGCCAAGGACCCTATAAACATGCACAAAGGGCTAACAATATTTATACATATAATATTTTAAGAAATATCTGTTTCTTTCCCATTTTCGAACGATGCGTTTATGAAATTCTAATCGTGAGTCCAAATCTTTACAAAACGCGCTTTGTACATGTCCCGCTCTAGGAATAATGAATACTTCAGGGTTGTTCTGAAGGGATGATATGAGTTTTCTTACGGAGTGTTTCATTGAGATTAGTTAAAATATGTTGTATTGAACATAAATAAAGAAAAACACAATTGATTTGAGTGAGAAGTTGCAAATTAACTGATTACCCTCCAGGTAAACGCACACTATCAGAAGCCGGCACCCTGCATTTTCTCATTATCTAGGACCCCCTAAACATGAATCCAAAGAGAAAATGCTTTACACTATTTATGCATGCTCAATGTTACCTACGTACTGCACTATTTCAGAAAATTTTCAAAATGTTGGAAAGCATAGAACTTTTCTAACTTCAAGCAAATTCAAAAATTTTATCAATTTATTTGCAAGACCTTCCGTCATATACCAGATGAGATAAGATTGTAAAGGATAAGTTCAAGAAGACAAGATTTTGAAGATTGTAGTCTCTGAATCCCAGTATTTTTTCACATCTTTCGTAGCCATATCATGAGTTGAAGTAGAGGTGAAAAATTCGAGAAATTCTTGAATGATCAAAATTGTTATGTTACTACGAAAAGTGAATAACTCCTAAGATCAAGCAACCACGCGAACACTCCGGACTTGTTGAAGTGAAAAGCATAAGCAGCCCCTTCAGGGCAGACGACTATCCGTCAGTTCCATGTTTGATTCCGACGCGCATATTTCATGCTTACATGTATTTATCATCTCTTACCTTTTTTTAATATCAAATATATCAGTTTATGGCTTAGATCTGTGTTTTACTGTATTTAATGATCCCGGAAATAACATGTTAAATATTTCAGTTTACTAATGTGTAAAAACTCTATAAATGTTCTTTTCATTCTACCAAATTAGGTGATGCCGTCCATATTGGTAGGATTGATTTGGATCTCTCGACTGGTACTATTGAGACTGATGTTTGGATGGCCGAAGAAGCTCCCGAATGGTTGGATAGTAATAGGCCATCGAACGGCTTTGTATATTATCAAGTCTTTGTGCGTACGGCTGTTGACGTTCTGTATCTTTCTGATCCTCTTATGAACAGCCGAGAATATTCTCATGGTGAAGTTCCAAGGAAAATTACACTAAAATTACATGGATTCAATTTTGAACAAAAAAGTAATTTCTTCGTTTACGAGCCCACTAGTATACTCAGACTCGACTGCGACCACATTTTTATTGCAATACAATATTCTCAGTTTGTGGTTTACGCTGAAATCGATGGGGGAGATCCAGCAAGACTAGCTGGATTAAATATACGGCACCGTCTTGAACGATTTCGGAATCGTAATTCACCAGCACAACGTCGGCGTATAAATTAATGAAAATATATCTATATCTTTTGCAAATTGTTTATGCATTCTTACATAAATAAACCCACCATATAAAAATATTAAAGTGTTTTTTTTTTCTTCTCTTTCTTTTTTTCTCTTCTCAGCATTTTTACTCAAACAGAGCGTTTATCGAGAATTCAATAGAATTTAAGGAATTTATTTTTTCAACAAATATATATATATATATAATAATTAAAACGTATATTTTTACAAAAACATTCTAGAGTCAAATAAACGTATACTTTTTTTAAACTATATAGTTTCTGCATGTCAGGCAAATCCTGACAGTGTTAGGGAATTTCGAAAAAACTGAAGTTTAAGTGAATTTCATCATCATGGTTGAAAAAAAGTTATGCTCAAAATTTGTCTTCTTAAATTGAAAATTCAAATATTTGGCTTAAGATTTCTATATTTTATTGAAAATTCGAATTTTTTGGAAAAATATTTAGTCTTCGTCTTGACTATTCCATCTTTTTGTTTAAAGATTTTTCATTTCGAATTCATTAGTCGAAAATACCATTTTTTTAGCTTTAACCATTTATACATAGTTTAAAATTTCGAGTCAGAATTATAATTCTTCTCTAAAATTTACTCTTTCAAGTCAGAATAATAATTCTTTCGGAAAATACCTTATTTCAAATCTGCATTTATTATTCGAAAATTTCCTGATTCCAAACAGAATCATAATTCTTTTAAAAAATCTTTCGTTCCATGTCAAAATTGTAATTAGTTTGAAAAATTCCTTGTTCCTGGTCTGAATTATAATATTTTTCTAAAAATCTGCTCTTCCAAATCAGAATCAAAATTTTCTTCGAAAATTATACTTTGAGAGGCAAAATTACTGTAAATCTTTAGGAAAGGTCTTTAGGAAAGATTTCTTGCAGATCTGAGTTATAATTGTGTTTTGAAAATTCAAAGTTCCGACTCAGAATCATAATTCTTTGAAAAAATTCCTTTCACTAAGAATATTCAGAACAATAGAAGAAAAATTTAGAGCAACATTAATTTTCCAAAGGTTTCTAGAAATTCTTTTAAATGTCTTGAAATTTCGAATGATGTATTATATTATTGACGCGAGCAGTGTAACGACCTTTTTCAAACCATGGAGAGGTTCTTTTCTTGAAGAAAAAAATTAATTTCAGGAATTTAAATGACTTTTTTGATATTTTCAAAGTTACTTTTTAAATCTTCTGCCTTTAAACATATTCAAAATATTCCCTATCATGTTACTAACTTGCAACAGCAGTATGAAAACAATTTCGAAATTTCTTACAAATTGTATGGAATGCATAATAAAATTCCGATAATTTATTTTGATACATCACTTTATCTGTCTAAATCATGATTATTCATTGAGTTATAAATTATGATAATTGTTTTAAATTTTTTATATTGTACAGCCTGAATGCCTAACCTAAGAATTGAATTAATGAATTTCCTCTTGTTAATTATAATTTAAACACAGATAAAATAACTAAAGCTTAAGAAGGTAAGGAAATTATTGTTGATTCTTCTTTTCACACATGATGTAATCTTTTATTATTCTGATGGCGTCAGGGACATTAAACCTAGCAAATATAGAAGATTTCGAGGTCTCAGATCCACAATCTTCCGCCTTCCACTTCATTCGTTTTGAAGAATAAATAAAATGCGCCATTCAGATTTCGCAAAAGTTAGTATAAATAGTTGTCGAAATTTGCCATTGATCAGTTCACTCTTTTCTTTCTTGGTCATTGTGACAATAAGAAAGAATGATGATAATTCCTTCTCTTCTATTTCTCACGTTTGCGGGGTTCCTACCTAACGATTGTAAGTGTAATATAATATTACAATCAATATTATAATATTAGGAATACAACAAGACTGTATACTATGTATTTTAAACAAATTAAAAAATGTTATTAATTAATTCGCAAGTTGAAGGATAAGTTCAAAAAAATAACATTTTAAGGATTCTAGTCCCTAAATTTCAGAATTTGTTCACAACATTCTCAGCCATATAATGAGTTGAAGTTGGGGTAGAAAATTCAAAAAATTCTCGAATGATCAAAATTGTTGATTATTTCAGTCTACTAGTGTATCAAAACTCTATAAATGTTCTTTTTTTTCTACCGAATTAGGTGATGCCTTTAATGTTGGTAAAGTTTATTTAAAAGTCTCGACTGGTACTAATAATGCTGAAGTGAGGATGGTCAACGAAGCTCCCGAATGGATGAATGTTAATAGGCCAGCGAAAGACTTTCCAGATTACCAAGTCTTTGTGCGTACGGTTGATAACGTTCTGTATCTTTCTGACCCTATTGATGAACGCACAGAACATGCTCATGGTGAAGTTCCAATTAAAATTACGCTGAACTTACATATGGAGGAATTTAAACGCACAACTAGTTTCTTCTTTTACGGGCCCAATACCGTACTTAAAACCGACCGCGACTACGTGTTTATTGCAATACAATATAGTCCAATTGTGGTTTACGCTGAAATCGAGATAGGGGCGCATGGGAGACATTATGGATTACATTTGCGTCAGCGTATGGACGCTGCTCGGAATCGTAATTTACAAAACTAACCGGGTATACATTAATGAAAATGTATGTATATCATTTGAAAATTGTTCATGCATACTCACATGAATAAAGGCACCATATAACAATATTTAAGTGTTTTTTTTTCTTCTCTTCTCAGCATTTATAATCGAACAGAGCATTTATAGATACGTATATTATAATACGTATAATACGTATATTTTCACGAAAACATTTTAGAGTCAAATAAATGTATACTTTTCTTAAACTACGCAGTTGCTGCATGTCAGGTAAAACCTGAGAGAGTTACACTATAAGAAAAAATTGTGGTAAACTTCCCATACATTTATTGGAAGTAATTAACCCATACAAGGATGGACATTTTCCCGTACCTCAGTACCATACTTCGCATACTTGTATGAAAGTTTTACCATAAAGTATGAAAAATCTTCCAACAACCACCGGCAAATTTCTATACTGGTATGGGATATTCAAAAATATGGAAAAACTTCCATATTTTTGTATGGGAAATCTACGATTTTTTCCTACAGTGTGGGGAATTTTCGATACACTGTCGATGAAGTGAATTTTATTCTCTTGGTTGAAAATCGCAACTATTTGGTTAAGAAATAATCTGTTTTGGTTGATGATTCAAACTATTTTGTTTAAAACTAATCTTCAGCGGGTGAATTCATATATTTTTGGTATAACCCTGAAATACGTTTTGGTTGACATATCAATAACACGTTTTTCGTTGAGAATTCTTCTCTTTTGGTTGGAAACATAACCTCTTAGTTGAAAGTGGAAATACTTTCTTGACATTTCATTTATTTGGTTGTTTTAACATTTTATTCAAAATCCTTTTTTTTTGTTCAGAATTCAATTATTTCGTTAAAAAATTTGTTTGGTTCGAAATTTGTCTTCACAAATTGAAAATTCAAATATTTGGTTTGAAATTCCTATATTTCATTGAAAATTCGAATTTTGTGGGAAAATATTTAGTCTTCTTGTTGACTAATTCATCTTTTTGGTTGAAGATTCCTTTAAAAATTCATTTATTTACTGAAAATTCAACTATTTATTGGCAGCTGTGTTTGTTTTGGTAAAAGAGTTCTCATTAGTTGATATTTCATCTTTTTAGTTAAAAATTTATTTCTTTGGTTGAAAATTCACTTTAATTATTCCATTTTTTTGGAGAAGATACCTTTTTTTAACTGAAGATGTTACTATTCCATTTTACCGTGGAAATTTATATTTTTCGTTGTAAATTAATTAATTTTGCTGAAATCTCATTTTTTTCTCTAAAATATACTTTTCTAACAGCAAATTGAGCCTTTCTGTTTTTAGTTTGTAAATTAATCCTTTTTAGTTGAAAATGTATATATTACGGAAAAAAATTGAATTATTTTGTTCAGATTTCACTATTTCGGTTGAAAATTGATTGTTTTAACTTAACATGTAATTCATCTATTTTTGGCTAAAAGATGACTCTTTTTGAGGGGAAAATTATTTTGTTGAAAATGTCTTTTTTTTTGGTTGAACACGTCTTTTTCTCGCATTTCAACTATTCTAATTTTCGTTGCAAATTCATCTTTTATAGACGAAAATGTATGTACTTTGTTTTAAAATTAGTCTTCTTTGGTAGAAAATTAATATTTTGTGGTAAAAATTCATTTCTTTGTTCAAAAATTTATCCTTTTGGCTTGAAAACGCAACTGCAAAGTGATAAATTCTGATATTCAGTATAATTTCAGAAAGATTGTAAAATTTAAAATTTAGGTAGCCAAGAGTGAAGAAGATTGAGCAATAAAATTGATCCTGAGAAAGGGGGTATGGCCACGTTTCAGGGCAGACGGTTTTAAATTGTAAATCAAAATTTAAGTCAATTTCTGTATTTGCTAGATTAAAATCTTCTTTGAGAGACGCAGTAAATTATACGCAATATTTCATTATTACAAACTAATCGTCAAGCCCTGAGTAAACTTGAATAAAACTCGCTTCTAATTCAACCTCTGTTAATTTTCGTTGACACATCTTGCACGTGGAAAAAGACAAACAAATTTGTATCTTAGCTCTGGTATGAATTGTTAGTTGACAGAAATGAAAATTTTTTATGCTATTACGCATGCATTTTATTGGATAATAATAAGGATATTTATTATTTATATTTAATAAATACATTTCAAATTCACCCAAAAAAGTTCGACTATTCACGAGATTCTCTTTTGAATCATCAGAACTGTCTTTTAATGAACCTTCATTTCAATTTTTGAGCTCATTTTTAGCTAAAACTTATTTGCCATTTTTCTATTTATCACTATTTTTACTTTTGTATACATTTTCAAATAATATACATTTTGCGGCTTAGAAAAAATTAATATATTTACATTAGGTACATCAAAATGCAAGAAGTCCAGAAGCAACAAATAACCATCCTTTTTCCAAAAATAGACAATTCAATTACATTCATGAAAAAATATGCGAGAAAAAAAATAAGACTTAAAAATTAAAATTAGTCTATGCATATCGGAAAGAATATCTCAAAATTAGGCCAATGAAACTTCTAAAAAATGTTTACGATTGATTGAACTACGCCAAAACAGAATCGTAATTCTTCTCTAAAATTCTTCTTTACCAGACACAATTATTGTAATTTTTCGAACAAAATCTTTCATCAGATCTGAATTACAATTGTCCTCTGGAAATTTCCTGTTCCAAATCATAATTATAATTCTTCAGAAAAATTTATCTTTCTAAGTCAAAATTGTAATATTTTTGGAAAATTTCTTATCTCAGATAAATTGAAAAACAATTTTTTTTTCTAAACCAAAATGAGAATTCCTTTCGAAAATTTCTCATTCCAAGGCTAAATTGTTATTCTATCGGAAAGTTCCTTTGTCCAACTTAAAGTTATAATTTGTTTTGACTCCTCATTCAAATTCTAAATTGAAACACATTTTGTAAATCTCTCAAAATACAAAATTATAGTTATTTAAAAAAATTCCTCCACTGAGTCAGAATTAAAATTCTTTTGGAACATGCCTTGTTTTGCATCTAAATTTTAATTTTTTTCCAAATGTTTTTTTTTTAACAGAATCATAATTTTCGTGTTTGAAGCAACATTTATTTTCTGAAGTTCTCTGAAAATTTCTCGAATTTTCTTTCAAAAGTCTACAAAATTCTTGAAAGCCCTTTAAAATTTATAATAAGTTATTACATTACTGAATTATTAACTTAACGTATGATTGTAGGAATTGGAATTAATTTTTGAATATTTTCAAAACTATTTTCGAATTTTTTGCCCTAAAATGAAATGTAATTCATATAATGTTATTCTTACATATTCGTTTCATGAATTCAAATTTTATTTTATTAAAATCTCCCGGATTCTATTAAAGGAAAATTTGATTCCCAGAAATATTGATAATGAATTGCGAAATAAAATAATCTCGAAAATTGGGTTCCAATTTTTCCAGTAAAGATGAAAATGTTACAGAAGCCCCTTCTTCGACGGAAAATTTTTTCTTTATTATTACTATAAAACTTTTTCTTCAATCTTTCGCCATAAATTGAAACTGATCATCTCCTTGTTCAACATTCAAAAACTAAGGGCGTCTCAAATTCAACATTTTTTATAAAAAAACGTTTCAATTTCATGCACTGTAAATATAAGTCAATTAATGATTTTCAAAATTGAACTATAGTTTAGTTAATGGAAATTGAAAGATAAATAATTAAACAAGACAATTCTTAATTCGTTCAAAATAAAAAAATTTACTGAGCTCAACGTCGAACGTTGAACTATTCTTGTTGGAAAGGCTCCGAATTCAAATAATAATAATAATAATTTTGGAATGAGAAATTTTATATACACTTTCATATATTGACTAGTTAATATTTTTCAAAGTTTCGATTCATGCTTTGAACTTTACAACTTTTATTGTTTAATTTTTAATTTGTAAGCAAAAGTGTAAATATAAATCAAACAATTATTCATGTAAAACGACTTAAAATAAAAATAATAATTCAATTTGTAATATTTTTTATGTGAAATTTCTTAAAATAATAGAATTCTGAACATAAACTAATTTATTGATTCAATTTTTAATTTAGAAAATTGGAAATTATAGCTTAAATTTATACGTTTTAATGAGAAATTGCAAGCTGTTGAGCTTGTAAAAGTTTCATATTTTTAATTTTGTAGTTTAGTTGCTTTCGCTTTAGAATTGTTTATTCAAAAAATAATTTCAACTTTTATCAAGAAAATAACCATCAAAAATTTAATTTAAACCTATCAAGTTTAAGTGCTATAATCTTGCAAGTATAAGGAATGACGTCAAAATTCTGCTTGTACGGATTGTGAAGAAAATTATCTTGTCTCTCCGTAGCGTAGTGGTCAAGAGCATCAGACCGGAAATTTAAATGAGGTAGTGTTCAAATCCCACTGGAGCTAGATAGAATTTTTTTCACAATTTAAGTATCAATATTTTATGAAAATATTGAAGCGACCAGTAAACAAAAAAGCTTTAACATCATAACTAATTAATAGTAATAATTAATAATTATTACGTGTTACCCTGGTCAAGAAAATTAACATCAAAAATTTAATTTAAACCTATCAAGTTTAAGTGCTGTAATCTTGCAAGTATAAGGAATGACGTCGACATTCTACTTGTAAGGATCGTTAAGAAAATTATCTTGTCTCTCCGTAGCTTAGTGGTCAAGAGCATCAGACTGGAAATCTGAATGACGTGGTGTTCAAATCACACCGGAGCTAGAGAGAATTTTTCTCAGAATTCAAGTATCAATATTTTATGAAAATATTGAACTGACCAGTAAAAAAAAAAGCTTTAATATCATAACTAATTAATAGTAACAATTAATAATTATTACGTATTACCCTGGTCAAGAAAATTAGCATCAAAAATTTAATTTAAACCTTTCAAGTTTAAGTGCTATAATCTTGCAAGTATAAGGAATGACGTCGACATTCTACTTGTAAAGATTGTGAAGAAAATTATCTTGTCCCTCCGTAGCTTAGTGGTCAAGAGTATCAGACCGGAAATCTGAATGACGTGGTGTTCGAATCCCACCGGAGCTAGAGAGAATTTTTTTCACAATTTAAGTATCAATATTTTATGAAAATATTAAAAGACCAGCAGACAACAAAAACTTTAAAATCATAATCAATTATTATTAATAATTAATAATTATTACGTATTACCCTTGTCAAGAAAATTAACATCAAAAATTTAATTTGAACCTATCAAGTTTGAGTGCTATAATCTTAAAAGTATAAGGAAAAGGAATGACGTCGACATTCTACTTGTGAGGATTGTGAAGTAAATTAGCTTTTCTCTCCGTAGCTTAGTGGTCAAGAGCAAGACCAGTAGAAAAAAAAACTTCACCATCATTATTAATTTATAGTAATTATTAATAATTATCACGTATTCCCCTGATCAAGAAAATTAACATCAAAAATTCAAACTGAATCAATTTAATTTAAATATAATATCCTGGATAATATTAAATAAAAAGTCTAAAATAAATAAAAAATAAATAAATAAAAAGTCTGAAACTGGTGAGAATAAATCATGTAATAAAATAATCTGCTGGTAATTAAAATTCCTTGAAAATTAACCGAATATCGTTGGCGGATCTAGACACGAGGCAATTTAAAACATATTGAGTGTCTAAGTAATTCAATGTCATGATTTTGAAGAAAAATAACTTTAAAGCGCATTACCTTGCCGGCAATGACGTAGCGTGTTTGCACTCTATTATCTTTGAATTCCTTCAATAAAGATAAAAATGTTACCAAATCGCCCTCTCCTATTCTACTTTTTTCCAACCATCACTATTTTCCTTTTTCTAACAATTTAAAATTAACAACTATTATATAGCTCTGAAGAAATTAATATACTTCTATTGTGTGCATTTTCTTCTGAAAATAAACAGTTTTATTTTCTTTCAAAAATATACAAAAAATTGAAAATGAATATTTTTCTATGCATATATAAAATCTTATTTTGATCTTTGAATTGTAAATCTTTAAAAAAATCACTTGTTCCAAGTCACAATTTTGGGTATTTTAAAAAATTGCTTGCCTGCCAAGGAAGGCTTTCGAAGTGTCAGTCACCGATTTCAATCAGATTTTTCTTCTTTTCCTGCTAAAAAACATTTTGAAGACTGAAAATCACCCCTTAAGTTCACCCCCAAGTACAGTTTTCTTAACCCATTAACGACGAAGAATTCCGATTTCTTAATTCATTTTCAAGCCTCCTTATTATAATTTTCAAATAAAAAAAATATCTAGTATATATAGTATAAATAACTTGTAAATGAATTACCTTGCTGTCAATGACGTGGCGTCCGCTTTCTTCTGAAACAAAATTTTTTTTATTATTTTCTATCAAAAATACACGAAAGAAAAATTGAAATAAAAACTAAAATTTGTTCTAGGAATATATGGAATCTTATTTTAAACATTAAATTTCGAATATTTTAAAGAATTATCTGTTCCAAGTCAGAATTATAGGTATTTTAAAAAATTCCCTGTTTTAGTTCAGAATTGGAATATTTGTACGAAAATTTTCCAGTCCACATCAGACTCATAATTATTTTTTAAAATTCCCTGTTCATTGTCAGAATCATGAATGTTTTAGAAAATTCTCCATTCCTTATTTCAGATCTGGATTATAATTAGAATCATAATTCTTTTTGAAACATTCTTCGCGCCATGAAAAAATCATTCTGATCTTTCGAAAAATTCCTTCTTTCAGATTTTTTTAACTAACTAATTTTTTTAAATTTAATTTAATCGAATAATTTATTTACTTGCTTACAAATTCAACCATATCTTCGAAAATCGTTTCTTTTTTGTTGAAAATCATTTATTTTTCAATTGAAAATTTAAGTATTCTAGTTGAAGATTCTTCATTTCATTTAAAAATTCATTCCTTGATTACAAATTTGACTATTTTGTTTAATATTCTATTTTTTGTAAAAGATTTATTTTTTATTTCAAATTGTAAGCATTTCATTTTCGGTTAAAAATTGATCCTTTTTAGTTAAAACTTCAACTGTTATTTGAATGAAAATTTATCTTTTTCAGTTGAAAATTTAACTACCTGGTTGGAAGTTGAACTACTTTGTGAAAAATTCATTTTCCTGGTTGAAGATTCTTGATTTTAGTTAAAAATAATTTGGTTAAAAATATAACTATCCCGTTGAAAATTCGGTTTTATTGGTTGAAAATTAACTTCCTTAACTGAAAATTTCACTTATACATTTTTGATTCTGAGTTTATCTTTTTCAGTTGAAGACACAACTAGTGGATTGAAAATCCATCTATTTCGTTAAAAATTTGTCCTTTTTTGTAGAAAATTAATCTTTTTGGTTTAAAATTCAACTACTTGGTTAATATTCGAGCTGCTTGTTAAAAATTCATTTTTTACTTTTTTTGGTTTTAGTTAAAAATTCCTCTCTTTGGTTGAAAATTTGATTATTTTGTTAAGAATTCGTTATTTTTTGGTTGAAAATTTATTTATCAAATGTAGATTTAACTATTCCAGTCGAAGATTCTTCATTTTATTTGAAAATTTATCTTCTTGATTAAAAATTCGTTTATTTTGCGGAATATTCAATATTTTTGGAAATTTATTTTCTACGATGACAATGAAAGTGCTCCATGTTGGTAGAAAATT
>CAKNXH010062776.1:266561-279469 GCA_932178445.1 Andricus quercusramuli
GGAAATTTTAATTCTAAGCAACTTTGTTCTCCTACCATTCACCATTTTTATTAGCATAGATACCGTCAGCTTTTTAAAGGCATACTCATTTCATCATCATTGTTTGCTTCTTCATACATTGAGATTAATATTTCTAAGTCTGAGATCCACAATCTTCAGCCTTCCACTCCTTTCGTTTTGAAGAATAAATAAAACTCGCAATTCAGATTTCGTAAACGCTAGTATAAATAGCCGTCGAAATTCTGCAATAATCAGTTCATTTTTTTCTGTCTCCGCCATTGTGACAAAAAAATGAAGCTTATTCCTTCTTTTCTACTCCTCACATGTGTGGGGTTCTTGCCTCATCATTGTAAGTCTAATATAATATTATATTGATATTTGTTAGATTTGACCTTTTTTCAAAAATTTAAGGAGTTTAAGAATGTTTTACATTGTCTTCAACTCGTATCATAATCTAGGATGTTTGTCCGTGTGTGCGTATGCCTGCGTGTGACTTTTTTCCGTTTTCCACATCTTGACAAGTAAAAGAACAGTGGTCATTTTAGCTATAAAGGAGAAGAAAAAGTGCTTTTTTTGCATTTAGAAAAAAAATGTTTAATTTTTTATATGAGAAAAGCTTTGTTGATATTCGAAATGAAACAATACTATATTTGGTGTATCGGTCAGCGTCTTTGGGACGCGTCTAATGACCTATTCAAGAACGTATGCTATACTCTCATGATCTGGAAACACATATTTATAATTTTTTTAAATATATTCATTATTTTATTTATATGAGGAAAACTTTTATGTTTTTGGGGTTGCAAGAGGATTGTATATCGTGTACTTGTTCGCATTTTTTATACGTTCCACAGAAAAAACTCCACTCTATTGAATCATGTTTTGTTGCGATGCGAAAACATTGAACTTTATCTACATGAAAATTCCCCGCAACGAAAATTCACTTCTGTTTTATTCTGTGTTCGAATCACCTTCTGAAAACCCTTGAATGCCATAGAAATAATTTTTCGCTCCATCTCTATCTATTTCTCTCTATAAATGTTCATTTTTCCCCTACCAAATTAGGTGATGCCCAGGTTGCTGGTGAGGTTATCCTGACAACCAATTGTGGTCATGTTCGTGGTGCGATGATGCAGGTAGACAGAGATCCCGATTGGATTGAGAGAGAGCCAACGTTTCACTTTCAATCTTATGATGTTTACGTACGTGCGGGTGAGAACAACTGTCGGTATCTTTGTGAATTCACGCGTGGAGCTCGTGAGTCTACTCGGTATGAAGATCCAACCGGCATAAGTCTAATCTTACATGGGGTGCAATTTCAAAAAACAACAGCTTTCAGTCCATACACACCCAGTACCCAACTTAGAACAGGAAGAGACCACGTGTTCATTGGAATACCAAAGACCAAGCGGGTGGTTTACGCTGAAATCGATGGAGGAAAAGCAGGAAAAGATGCTGTAATAGCTGCCCGGCTCAGCACTCTCCTCAGTCGGTATCCTGCAGCGGAACCCTCGAGGAGCAGTTTGCCCCAAGATATGGCTTATATGTTCCAGCATAGGTGGCCTTGAAAATGTTTGTATAACTTTTGCAAATTGTGTATGCATACTTACATAAATAAACCCACCATATAACAATAATAAAGTATTTTTCTTTATTCTCTTTCTTTTCTTCTCTTCTCGGCATTCAAGCTCGAACAGAACGTTTATAGAGCATTTAAGAGAAATTCACCAGTTCTCGTAAGATCACTGAAGTCAAGCAGTGTTGGGCGCGGTTATTACTTTGATGGGTGACCGTTCGGGAATACTGTGTGCTATTGGCCCGTCGTGGGCGTGGTGAGCCCACACTTGTAGTTATTTACTGCAAGAAACTATCCACCTAGAAAAAGTACCCGAATCGGGTAGTGTCAAGCATAAAAACATTCTAGAGTAAAAAAAGAGACTTTTTCAAACTACCGCTGCAGGTCAGGTAATTTCTGTAAGTCAGGGAATTCCAGGCGAAACCTGACAGGGTTAGAGAATTTTCGACAAACTAAAGTTGGGTTTAATTTTATTATCATGGTGGAAAATCCCAACTATTTGGTTGAAAGTTTATCTGTTTTGGTTGAGTATTCAAACTATTCTCATGAAAAATCACCTTTTTTGGTTGAATTCAAATATTTTTGATATGGAATTAAAATACTTCTTGGTCGAAATATCAATATCACGTTTTTCGTTAAGAATTCTTATCTTTTGGTTAAAAATACAGTTGCTTAGTTGGAAATGAAACTACTCTGTTGAGATTTCATTTATTTGGTTGATGATTCATCATTTCATTGAAAATCATTTTTTTGTTCAGAATTTAATTATTTCATTAAAAAATAGGTTTGGTTCAAAATTTGTCTTTTTAGGGTGAAAATTTAAATATTTGGTTTAAAATTCCTATATTTTGTTGAAAATTCGAATTTTGTGGGAGAATATTTAATCTTCTTGCTGACTGATTCATCTGCTTGTTATCTTTCTTTGGTAAAGGAGTCCTCATTTGTTAATATTTGATGTTTTTGACTAAAAATTCGTTTCTTCGGTTAGAATTGTAACTATTTTGTTAAAAATGCGTTTCTTTCTTGTTGGAAAATTTATTTCACTAACTGTAAATTCAACAATTTTATTTTTGGCAGAAAATGTATCTTCTCAGTTAAAATTTCATGTATTTGGTTGAAAATTATTTTTTTATTGTCAGTTGAAGATTCGTCATTTTAGTTAAAAATTAACTTCAACTGTTCAATTTTTTGTGGATAAGGTACCTTTTTTCATAGAAAACTAATCCTTTTCTTTAATACATTATTGAATCTTCAATCCAAATAATTTAGTTTTACAAAATAATTAGATTCTCGTCCCAGAAATATTAATTTTCCAGAAAAGTTGAATCTTCAATAAACAAATATTATTCTTCAAAGAAGCAGTTGCATCCTCGGCTGAAAATGATGAATTTTTATCAAGAAAAATAAATTTAACAAAAAGAGTTCAGCATTCAACCGAAGATTTGAATTGTCAACCAAAATGTTAATTATATAATCAAAAAGATAAGTTTCTTACAAAAAATGACTTCTGAACTAAATAGTTGAATCTTCAATTCGAAGAATGAATTTTCAACCAATTTCAGGAATCGAAATTACTTTCCAAATATTTTGTATTATACATTTAGAATCTTTGGCCCTAAAATGAAACCTATTTTAGGAAAAGTTAGGAAACTGGATCTCTCCATGCGTTCGAGTCAGAATTCTTTTTTGACTTTAAAAAAAATATTTGTTACAAGACAAGATTATTGTAATTAAATTCTTTATGCAAATGAATTCTTCCAGATCGCAATCATGACCGATTTTTGAAAATTCCGTGTTCCAAGCTAGAATTATAATTCTTATAGAAAATTTCCGTTTCTAAGTCGAAATTGTAATTCTCTTGGAAATTTCCTTATTTCACATAAATTTTCTTTTTTGCCAAAAATCAAATAAAAATTACAGGTCTGCTAGAATCTTTCCTCTTCCAAGTCGAAATTATAAAATATATCAATTTTTTGAAAATTGCGTCAAATTATTTAATGTCCTTTAAAATTTCTAATAATGTATTGCATGAGTTAGTGAAGCAGTAGAACCAAATTTTTTATCTTCATTTATACTTCTCCACGCACCAATAACATGAAAGAAGACGAACAATTTGAGAATGTTCCTACTTTATAAATTGTTCGTTGATAGAAATAAAAATTTTCCATAATTAATTTTTAATTTGTAAGTGAAAGTATTCAGTTTTGATTTGTAAATACAAATTTAGCAATTAATAATATAAAATGAATTAAAATAACAATAATTTGATTTGTAATATAACAAGTGTTTATTTTGAACAAAAATTCACAAATGTTCAATTCTTAATGTTTTTAACTTAAAATTGCCTATAATGATATAATGTGAAACATATACAAATCTATTGATTCAGTCGTTAGCTCAGGAAATTGGAAATTTCAGCTTAAATTAATATGATTCAACCAGAAATTTAAAACTGTTGAATTCGTAAAAGATAAATTTTCGCGTGTGAATTATTGAGCGTTTGGAATTTTTTAAAATTTATCTAGTTGAGAGACAAAAATTCAAACGACTTTCACCTTCATTGTTTTAATTCAGGTTCAAATTTTTTATTTTCAATAACCCTACAAAATTTTTGCAAACCAGGAAATTATCTATGTTGTAATTTCGTTTGCAAATAAATTTTATGCAATATTGTAGTACTGCAAACTATTCTTTGAATCTTTTTTTTTGTTAGAATTGCAATTTTGATTAATTATATTTAATTAACAGATTTAAAATAATATCATACTGAAAAGGTTGACCATCCACGAGCTTTTTTGAATCTTCGGAACAATTTTTTTTTTAACGAAAATATTTTGATTTTCAAAACAAAAATTAATCTTTATATATTTTTGCCTATTTTTCCCCTAAATTGAATACGTAATGGTCCTTTTATGATAGGGGTGGGAGAACGGATACTTCGAGAAATGTTACGCAACATTTAAAAGAAAATGGAATAAATTCAACTGTTAAAAAGTCAGGTGATAAAAAAAAAAGAAATTTGGAAATTCAATTTTAAATATCACGATTTTCATCGAATAGATTTCGAGCGTGATTTTGATGTTTTTCATCTAACAATATGTACGGTAGGCACATTCTAAAAGTGTTTGTCTTCTTCCACGTCCGAGATGCGTGAAGGGGAACAAATAGAGATTTTATTCGAAACGAGTCTCGTAGAATAGTTTGTAATAATTCAACATTTCGTAAAATTTTGTCTTCTATCGAATGAGACTTTTATTCAGCCAAGGCCTAGTTTCTTCAAGATCTATTTCTGTACAGGACGTGAGGGAGAGCTGATAAAAATTTGGTTACAATGTTCTAGTTAATGATGTAATACAGCGTTAGAAATTTTAAGGGCTTCAAAACAATTTCTAGAAAACTTTGGAAAATAAATGTTGCTGTAAATTTTTCTTATATTATTCTAAATCGGAATTATTATGATTCTGAGTTGGAACATTGAAATTTCGAAAGAATGTTATAATTCAAATCTGCTAGAAGGAATTTTTTTAAAGATTTAGAATAATTTTGTCTTTCAAAGTACCATTTTCGAAAAGAATTTTGATTATCATTTTGAAGAGTAGATTCTTGGAAAAGAAATAATTCAGACCTGGAATGTTATAAAAGAATTATTATTCTGACTTGGAGCAGGAAATTTTCGAAAATAATAATATTTTTTACGTAGTATTAGGAATTTTTGAAGAGAATTTTAATTCTGATTTGGGATACGCAATTTTTGAAAACAATTATAATTTTGAGTAGCAGAAGGAATATTCTGAAAGAATAATGCCACATTAGTCGCACTTGAAAAAAGGAATTTTTGAAAAACAATTATAATTTTTTCGTATCTTGCGTCCTTCGGTCCAAATTTTGAATTTTAGATTTTTCTATAGTATTTTCAATATATCAAACCAAAATTGAAAGTACTAACTATAAATAATCAAAAAAAAATCTTGTAGGACTTTTTAGAAGCTGCAATTCATCGTTGAAACTTCTTCGCTTGGTTAAAAATCATAATTTTCGACTAATTCATTTTCGATCCAGTAAACCAGAAAAAAGAAGTCCTATCAAAAAATTGTTTCCACAAAAATTGCACGTATTTTGAAGAGCTTCAATTCTTCTGTTATCTTTTTTCACGTATCTGCCGTGGTTTGGCGTAAAAATAAAATATACTATTTTAGATAACATTTTCGATGGAAAGAAAGAATTTTTTAAGGGGTCTCCAAACGTGGAGATCCGTTGAAATACTGTTTCGTCAAATTTCAGTCAATGCCAATTCCAAACTTCAAAACAAATTTCGAGATCTTTTTTGGTTTTTTTTTACAAGAAAAAATATAATTTAGATAAGAAATAAGGAATTTTTTTATAAGAATTCTAATTCTGACTCTGGATAGGAAACTTTTACACAAAAATTCCAATTCTAATCTGAAACTAGGATTTTTTTCAAAATACCTAAAGGATAAGAGCACCAATTCTTGGCACCTTAGCCCTATTATTAGCATTTTTTTAATTATAGATATTTTATTGCACTGAATAATGAAAATATGATTCATGTGTGAAAATGATAGTAGAATTAAATTAATTTAGGCAAAACATTATAAAAAAATGTATTATCAACGAGATCAGAGAATGGTGGCAACATTTGGGGGGTGTCAAGCATTGGTGCTCTTACCCTAATTCTGACTTGGAACCGATAATTTCTTTAAAAATTCAAGATTTGAATTTCAAAATAACATTTGAGATGTTCATAGAAAATTTTTATTTTTTTTTGCAATAAAAGTATGTTAATTTCTTTCGAGCTGTATAATAGATATTAATTTTAAATTGTTAGAAAATGGAGAATAGTGATAAATAGAAAAAAAATTTTGATGGAAGAAGGCGATTTTATAAGTTTTTTTATCTTTATTGAAACAATTCGAAGGTAATAGAGCTACTTGCAAATACGTTGTTTTTCTACAAAGTGATGACATAAAATTATTTACACTCTCAATCTGTTTTAACTGGCTCCATTTATGTCTCGTGTCTAGATTCGACGAAAATATGTGTTTGATTTTCAACGAATTTTTATACACGGCATATTATTCCATTCAATTATTTATTCTCAACAGTTTTAGACCTCAATTTTAAATTTAATATTATTGAGCAAATTTTATTGAACAAAATTAATTTAGTTTAATTCCGATTTGTAAAATGAATATTTAATTTTGATTTGAATACAATAAAATAGAAATTTCGACTTTTTTCTTACATGGATGAAAAAACCTTGAATCTATTTAAAGACTTGCAAATTGATAATTACATTCACGAATCGATATAATTTAATTATTATATAATTGAATTCGTTAAATTCAACTGGTTGATATTTCCTTTTTTTTAATTGAAAATAAGTTGTTTTTTTAACTGAAGCTCAAAGCCATTCGTTCAGAAATTCGGAAAAGTATTAAAAGTAGAATATGAGTTTAATTTGAAAGTATAAATTTCTTTTTCAACTTTAAAAACTTCAAAAAGGGTTTTTAATAATGAAATATTAAAACATCTCAACCAATCTGCTGTGGCTAAAAATTATATCTGTGACAGATTTCATTTATTATTATTCAAGAAATTTCAATTTTATATAATATAATATAATTTAGGATGTGTTTGGAAACTCACGGTTGACGTTCGGACGTCGAAATTGTGCGGCGCCTTCTCCAGTGGTAGTGACCCTTTTTGGTCAGCCCCTTTTCATTCCTATGAAGCGGAGCTAAATTCTTATTTTTCAGGAGTGAAAAGTGACTTCATATTTTTTATGAATTCAGGAGATCCTGGACATTTTTAAAATATTTAATATCTATGGTAAATATAAATGACAAAGAAATTTCAAAACACCAGAACTTTCATAAATTTGAGAGTTTTGAAGACATTTGAGAAATTCTGAAAATTTTTGAATTTTTGAAAATTTATGAATTTTTTAAATTTTGAAAAAATTAGAAATTTTGGAAGATTGAGGAATTTTTATAATTTCAAAATTTTTGAGAATTTTAGAATATTTCAGTAGTTTCAGAAAATTTTAGAAATGTTGATACTTCAAAATTTGTTTAACATGTTCAAGAATTGAAAAAATTGTCTAAATTTGGCACATTTTAGATACTTTAGAGACTTTGCAAATTTTAAAAATTTCAGAAATGGTAATTTTATAAATTTTGAGAATTTGAGACCTGTTTATAATTTCTGAAATTTTGACAATTTTATAAATTCAAAAAATTTTAGTAATTTTAGAAATTTCTATCGTTTAAAAATTTTTGATCATTTCAGAAATTTGTATAATTTTAGAAATTTCAAACATTTCAGAAATTGCGAACATCCTATAAATTTTTGAAATTTTTGAATATACAGATATTTAGATTTTTAGGAATTAAATTTAGAAATTTAGAAATGTTGTTTTGAAAATAAGTGAAATCGATACTTTACCATTTTGGATGATTCATTTTAAGATAATGTTTAATTTGATACCCTTGAAATAACACATCTTGAAATTAGGTTTCCATTTTAAAACTTGTTCATTATTAAACGATTGAATAACAAGTTTCTGAATGACAGATTGTTTAAGCTTTAATTTTCTAAAGTTTAAGTTGAGATAATTATTTGCAAATTAATAGTTTTATAAAGTCGAACTTGTCAATGTCAATATTGGGCTTTACAATTCATATTCATATTATAGGTTTAAAATATCACTATGTATTTAATACGTTTTAATTTATAATTTCTTAATTAAGTTAATTTGAAAATTTTATTTACCTCAATCACAAATCTGAAATGAGGATATGAATAGTGAGGCTCAATACTAACTTTCGAATTTTTAGTATTCAAATTATACTAAGAAAGTGATTCAAAAATATTTCTATAAATTATAATTACTTTTTTTCAAAAATGGCCTGATAGATTATTGTGAATTTGGTCCCGAATTGTTTGCGGCAGGCCAAACAACTGTCATCCAAAACTATATTTCCCATCTGCAAATAATTATTAGTTAAAATAGATAAAAATCAGTTGAAATCGGTTCCACTTCTCTTTTTACATTCTCATCCTATTATTAAACGGTATCAGATTTGTGTAAAATTTGACCCCCCCCCCCCCCGTTTTTGTCAAATGTCCACGTTTTGAGACCCCCTGAACCCAAAAAACAGGTTTTTACAAAATGACTGCCTGTTAGTCTGTATGTTTGTCTGTCTGTGAGTCTGTAGATTTGTTAGTCTGTTAGCACGATCACTTTCAAAAGAATTAACTTATTGGATTGGGCTTCGGTATACTATTTAAGTGTCATAAAATAAAATTCAAGTTCTTTAGCCAGCCACTTTTATAAAAATTTTATGAAATTCAGAAAACCATTCTCATTACAATTCTCACACACTTTTTTAAAATCCAAAGAAAAATGCCAGGTTTGGTTTAACTTACTGAAAATGCTACCAAAAAATAAAAAATTCCATGTCTGGTCAAACAGTGTTTGTTTTATTTATAGGAAAATATATTTACATTTTTTGAAATAAAAGCAATACCTTCTGATTAAGATGAGAATGTGAAAATTTAATTTTTTGTTTATTTGGTAATGTTATTTTTCACGATTGAAATGAAAACTACGCGTCCTATGAAAAAATATTTAACAACAAATTTGTTGATCTTCCCTGAATGGATACTTTTATTCTCATAATCCTTTTTCGTATCTAGCATAGTCTGAAAGCAGAATGGAATTTTTTATTTTACTTTTATGTGTTTTATCGGGTCGAAATTAGAATTTTTTATTTTTCAAAGAAATTCGAAAAGCTGTCATGATCATCTTGTAGGTCTTGCAAAGAGCAGATTTTCCTTTCCTGACTTTTTTCATATCGCGTGTTGTTTTTCTTAAAATATTGATTGATTGAGGATGAATTTTTCACATTTTCAAGTAGTGCGAATTTCCCTGCATAGAATTTTGAAATTTTGGAAAAAATAATTCCCAAAATTTCACAAACTCTAAATTTTTGAATTTCCATAAAAAATAGCTGGCTATCGAACTTTTTCTTTTCTTTTAGGGCTTTAAAAATGTGCCAAAGCTCAATCCGATCTAATCTTTTTTTTTGAAGTATCGTGTTTACAGACAGACATACTAAAGACAAACCACAGGCTACAGACAGATAGACACCTTGGTAAAATCATTTTCTCTAGCTCAGGAGTCTGAAAAAGTGAACATTTTTCGAATTTGTTGTTATTATCAAGAATAATAAATCGTTTAAACCATTAATTTTGGTAACTTTAATAAATTATTAACCTCAACCTAAATGGAAATTGGACAAATAGTGCAGCATTATTCTGTGAGAAAATTTAATAACAATAATAATAAATCATTCAAACAATTATTTTGGCTGACATTAATTTAGTATCACCTCACTGTGATTGAAAATTGAACAAAAAGTGGAACATTTTTGAACAAACCGCGATTATCTAGCTCTATTCTAAGAGAAAATATATAGGAACAATAATAAATTGTTAATGCAATTTATTTAAACATCTAGTATTCAGCATAAAGTCATACTTTATTTACTAGAAAAAATTTGCATTGAAAAACTGCAAAAAATCATAACTAGCGCCAAAAACTCGCAAAACCCATTTTTTCAATTATACGGTTTTTTTGGGTCCCAACAAAATATACTCAAGGTGTAATTTTCTTTGAGATTTAGGAAAGTAAAGCTTTCACATATCTTTGCGATTCGTTAAACTATGCCTCTTATGATTTTTAAAAATTTCTTGTTTCAGATCAAAATTTTTTTTAATTCCCTGTTCTGAATCGAAATCCAAATTCTTTTTGAAAATTCTATTTTTCCAGTTCAAATTGTGAGTTTTGCGAACATTATTTTGTTCCAACATGAAATTAATATTGCTTTTTTTTAATATTCCATATTCTAAGTTCATTCTCGTGAGAAATTAATTTATTTTCGGAATTCGAATGACTTTTTGAATATCAAAAGAAACTGTTTCTTAAATCTTACGCCATAAATTGAAACATATTTTATGAAATATTAAAAACTTTGGTTTCTCCATGTGTTTGTGAAAGTAATTTTCAATTTTAAATCTTTTAAACATTTTCAGAGTTTCTCCGTTATAAACAAAAAAAAATCTGAATTCACTGAATTCACTGAATTCACTGAGCCGTGAATAAAGCAAGATGAAGTCGATAAAGTGTGTAAATAATTCCAATTTCCTCGTTTTAAAAAAAGATGACTAGTAAAAGCATTATCTTGGCGGAGATGACTTAGCCTGACAAAATCATTACCTCTTTTTTGAGAAACGAAACCATTGCAAAAATAAAATTTTTCTATTGTCAGAATTCTACAATTTCTTTTCTACTTTTCCCAATTTTGTTAATTTTCATGTTTAGGAATTTGGATGATCGATTTCGTAACAATAAATATCCTTTCAACCGAATCAATAGAAAAAAGATTGTTTATGCTAACTTTTTCTAGACAATTACTTATTCAAAAAAATCATCCCCTCACTATAGGAGCTTATTCAGATTCTTTTATAGAAATTCTGAGTCTACTGAACTTTGTTCTACGTCAATACATACTTTAATAAACTGAATCATCACATAATTATAATGAGGAATTTTTTCGTTCTATGATTTTCTACAAACTCTAGTTGAGAATATATTTACAATTGAAAGAATTCGAAAATGTAGTTTTGAAGACATAGAAGGATATGATCAGAATTGGATTTTTTTATGTATTAAAAGGTTTATTCATTGAATTCCTATGTCAAATTATAAAAATATAACAATCTTAACAATTGTCTTTTGTACAAAATTTTCTTCTTTCTGGAATATTCAACAGTTGCACTTTTAACTGCCGAAAATTAAATTGACAATTGTTTTCAAATTTAAACTGTTCAAAATTGAATGATTGAAACCTCGATTTTAAATTTGCTTCAATTTGTAATGCTTGAAAACTAAAACAAAAGCAACTTTTGTTCGAAAAGACAAATGTAAGAACTGTTATATTCACCTAATTTTACGCGAGTTTCCAATCAACATTTCAATCGATAGTGAAAATTTAAAAAGTTGAACATTTTTGATAAAAAACGTTTTAATTTCATCAACTTTAAATGCAAGCTAATTTATAACTTTTAAAATTGAACAGTAGTTTGAGTATTAAAAACAAGCCATTAATAATTAAACAAGACAATAGTTGATTATTTCAAAAATTGAACAATTTACCGATGTCAAAGTCGAACATTGAACTGTTCCAATTTGAAAGTGTTAGTACTCAAACAAATATAAACGTACGACTGCAACCTTATGAAATAGTTTTCATTTTTTGACGAATTTAAATTCATAAATTCATAACTTAATTAATAAAAATATTGAAACAAGATATTTCTGAATTTTTTATATTTTCGTATATTCAATAATTTTCAAAATTTATAAGATGTTCGCAATTTCTGAAATGTTCGAAATTTTTAAAATTATACAAATTTTCTGAAATAATAAAAAATTTTTAAATTATAAAAATTTCTAAAATTACTAACATTTTTTTAATTTATAAAATTGTCAAAATTTCAGAAATTATAAACAATGAATGAATCAATGCATTTGCATAGGTTAAAAATTACATTATTTCGAGCAATTTTGTGTCGAAAACATTAAAAAGTGAACGATTATGAATTTTTGTTTGAAATAAACTCTTGTTTCAAAGTATACAGCATTTAATATATTATTTGAAATATCTTATTTCAATTTTATTATTATTTAAGTTAGGAATTTATTAATTTATATTTATTTAAAAATGAAAACTTTTTTATAACGTTGCAGTCGTACGTTTATATTTGTTTGACTAGTAACACTTTCGAATTGGAACAGTTCAATGTTCAACTTTGACATCGGTAAATTGTTCAATTTTTGAAATAATCAACAATTGTCTTGTTTAATTTTCGAACAAAAGTTGCTTTTGTTTTAGTTTTCAAGCATTACAAATTGAAGCAAATTTAAAATCGAAGTTTCAATCATTCAATTTTGAACAGTTTAAATTTGAAAACAATTGTAAATTTAATTTTCGGCAGTTAAAAGTACAACTGTTGAAAATTCAAGTAAGAAGAAAATTTCGTATAAAAGACAATTGTAAGATTTTTTTATTTGTATAATTTTACGTAAGAATTCAATTAACAAACCTTTCAATCCATAAAAAAATCAAATTCTGATCATCTCCTTCTGTGTCTTCAAAACTGCATTTTCGAATTCTTTAAATTGTAAATGTATTCTCAACTAGAGTTTTTGGAAAATCATAGAACGAAAAAATTCCTCATTATAATT
>CAKNXH010062777.1:0-12371 GCA_932178445.1 Andricus quercusramuli
ATGAGGCTACGCGACTGCACTCAAAAATTAATATCCCTATAAATTATACACTGTAGCTAAAAAAATTATAAAAATTCTGTTAGCAGTTAGGGGAATATGGCGTTTTCAAAAAACTCGGGTCTGAAAACTTAAAATCACATAACTCTGAATTTTAAGTATTCGAAGAAAAAAAATTTGAATGGCCTTGTGGGGAATAGAGGAAGATGAAACAAAAGAAGCCTTGATAAACATAATACATTTGCATTCAAAGCTTTTCATTTAATTTTGATCCGACTACGGGTTACAAAGAATATTACATCTTAGTTTATTTTCACTTTTATTGAATTATTGATACAAATACTGTAGACTATCTTCATTGGAAGCAACTTCTCTAAACACACCTGGAAAGATGTGACGTCTGCCTACAGGACATTCCTTTATTTCAATTATGGTCATATCGTCAACTTCACCGCTTATCATGTTTATTTTCGCTCTCGAACGATATTCATCTGTCTTATATATTCCAAGAAGAATTCCAGTATACTCCAGTATTGCAAAAACGACACCTTCGGATGTTGATAAAACAATATATTCTCGGGATGGAACGGGCACAAATATACCCCTTTCTTCCCGCAACCTGATTGGTAAGCCGGCAGGAATAAGATACCTTCGGAATTCGAATTGCAGGTTCGGATTTTTCTTGGGAATAAGCCGAATATATCCAAGCTTTGCAAGAGCATATCCAAGTACTTCTTGAGGATAAGGCCTGCCCGCAGAAGACCTAGACTGTCTGGCAGGAGAAGAAGAACTAGGATTACGTTCGACTTTGGGATTCCGCTCACACTGAAGTGAATCGTAATTTGCATAAGCTTTAATAAAACTTCTTGAGAAGATTGCTGGAGTTTTGCCTACTGGACAATCCCTTCTTTCATCGGGAGTCAAATTATCAACTGCTCCGCTTGTCATATTTATTTTTATTCGCGAATGATTTCTATCTGTCCTATAAATTCCACGAAGAATCCCACTATCATCCAATATTGCAAAAATGTCATCATTGGATGTTGATAATACAACATTTTCTTGGGTTGGAACGGGTACATATCTATCTTTTCCTACTCGGAATCTAATTGGCAAACCGGCAGGAATAACGTATCTTCGAAATTCAAATTGCTGGTTTCGATTTGTGCGAGGAATGAGCCGAACATATCCAAGTTCTTCTGTTGTACATCCAAATACTCGATCCGAAGGAAACCTGACCGGAGGAGAAATTGATCTGGCATGAAGTGTAGGCTCCTGAGGAGATGTCCGTTCAGGTGAATGCGGTCCGGCAGAAGAAAAACCAAAATTACTTTCGACGTTGGGATTTCGTTCACACTGTAGTGAATCGTGATTTGCCGAAACTTTAATAAAACTGTTTGAAATTAATTTTGGACTTATGCCTACTATACATTCCCTTTTTTCATCTGGAGTCAAATTATTAACTGCGCCGCTCATCATATTTATTTTTACCCGCGAACTATATCCATCTTTCCTGTAAATTCCACGAAGAGTCCCACTATCATCCAATATTGCAAAAATGTCATCATTGAATGTTGATAATACAATATATTCTTGGGTTGGCACGGGCACATATCTATTTGGTTGTACTAGAAATTTAATTGGCAAACCGGCAGGAATAACGTATCTTCGAAATTCAAACTGCTGGTTTCGATTTTTGCGAGGAATAAGCCGAATATATCCAAGTTCTTCTGTTTTACATTCAAATACTCGATCTGAAGAAAGCCTGCCCAAGGGAGAAATGGATCTGGCATGAAGTGGAGGCTCCTGAGGAGATGTCCGGTCAGTTGACTGTTGTCTGGCAGAAGAAGAACCAGGATTACGGTCGCCATTAGGAATCCTGCTGGCAGGAGACCTGAACCTGCGACGAAAAGGAGCCTCCTCTGGAGAAATCCGGTGAGGAAAATGTTGTCGTCGAGCAGCAGAAGAAGAAGAAGGGCCAGGATTACTTTCGCTGTTAGGTTTCTCGTCGGGCTGAGAACTGCATTCTGCAAGAAGAAATGGAAGAATCATTTTTTTTTTTCAGCACATTTATGTCTAATATCTTTAGCTGAATTCAACGTTTCTCTGCAGAAAGCATTTTTCAGATGCTTCAATGAAAATTATGAGAAATAATTTTCAATTATGAAAACACCCCACCGTACATTTTTCCCGATAAGTATGCATATATTTTTGGTAGAAGAGGTGTGCGTAAATGCATTAATAACCTCAACTCTTCAAAGACCACTGTTGCAGCTGAGCAACGTTCACTTTTTTCGATTTTCCCAATTTTCAGGTTACGAGCTTAAAATTCTGCAAAATAAATACGATCTATCCATAGATCGAATAAAATAAAGAAACTCAATATAAATATACGATTTTTAAAAAAAGACAATCAAATGAATCACTAAAATCAATCGAACAATCAAAGAACAACATCAATCAAATCAATAAAATAAAATTTATATCGGTTTCACTGATTTCATTGATTTGATTGATTTCATTTATTTGATTCATTTTATCCGTTTCATTCGGTTTATTAATTCTACTGATTTTATTCATGTTCTTCATTTTATTGATAATTTATTGGGGGATGAAGGGCATTTTTTAGCACCCCCGCCCTCCAAAAGCTTATCACGAAAAAGATTTCTGTTGCTCCACCTGAACCTAGACCATTACACCGCCGCTCCTTACTCTTTAGTCCTATAATTCAAACCGATACTTATATTGCGCGGATTTCTTGTAACCCTTTTTTTCTCGTGAACCGCTTTCCATCTTAGTGAACTGTTTCAGCTTTTTTTATCTCAAATGAGGCCCTCTTCGCTCACAAAAGATGACTACAATCCGTGTCCCCCATTACAAAATTCCTCATATAATTCATTTATAGTTGGACCACTTGATAAACTTGGAATTTATAAATAAATTTGCAGAGGGCCTAATTTCGAAATCCCAGAAATCGAATTTGATGGTTTCGGAATTTATTGCTGTATAACTTGATAAATTTATAATTTATAATTTCAAAGTTATAATTTGAAACTGGGTAAATTTACAAATTTACATACAATCATAAATTGATTTATCTATAAAATTGGTGCATTTGCAGTTGTTATCTTCAAAAACTTTTTTAATATTTGCGCCACGATTTCGCGAGTGGCAATGTGTGGTGCGGACTTCAGAGCATTGAAGATTCGGAGCGCGAATTTGACAGCCGGTCTGTTGGCGAGTTTGCTTTGATGCTTACCAATACAGTCTTATGATCCTCACATACAGGACACCTCAATTTTGTTCTACATTTTTCTCCATTTCGCGACGTATTTCGCGAAATTTACGTTCGCCATCATCAACATTTGGGTCTTCGAATATCAGTTAGCCTCTGAAAATACTTCTTATTATGTCAGAATTGTGAGTAAAAAAATAAATTTGCGAACGGTTCTCGCCGTTCAAATTCTGTCTTCTGCTATCCGCAGATTTCTCCCTTTCGAAAAATTAATCATTTCCGCGAAAATAGTTATTCCCTCAGCAAAAGGCTTCATTCCTATAAATATCATTGATCCGTCGATCTCGCAAAACCCCGGATATTTGACAAGTTTTCTTTCTTTCGCTCTCAAATACTTAGGAAAAATTATATATGGAGTCAGTGCCGTGCCCATAGAAAAAAAAATTCCGAGTCGGAGTTAACCAGCACCCTTAAGCAAAGAAAATATAATTACAAATAATTCTCTAATCTCTGACGTCATAATTTTTGACATCATAGACTGTGAAAACAATAAGAGTGAGAAAAATTAGTCTCCAGTGGTTTTTACAGTGTATATATACAAATGGCTATAATATGACTATAGCTGAAAAGGGGGACTTTATGTTCGCTCCACAGGCCTGATAAATAGCTGTCTTCATACATCTATTATATGAAATATTATAAGAATTACAGATATATTATTATATTTACCAATAGAATTAACGATAACCGCCAAAGCGAAAACAAAAGTACAGAACATCCGCATTTTCGCAAAGTAGAGAACAAACTGATTGATTCTTCAGTGAATAATTTGGTTATTAACTGTATCTAAGGAATATTCCATTGCATCGTCAGAGTACACATATACACATAGGTAGCCGTTATCTCTCATATATGTGAAATAACGACTTTATCAGTGTCAAGATTGTCTCTCGCAAATAATGAAATCATTTGTCATTTTTTATTTTGATCATTTTAATTAAGACATTCTCATCTCATATGGAAGGAATTGGTTTTATGTAAAAATTGAGTGTCGCCAAATTCATCAACATTTGACGTTTTTCGACTCACTGATTGAGGAGTAATGGTTTTTACTTCGGTTTCTGTTTGTCATCGTTGTCTGTCCACACAATAACTTTCGAAGAAATTATCTGATTAAATTTCCATTTGTATGGAGATAGTATTTCCATACAAATGTATGGAAATACTGCGTCTTTGAAGGTGAATTAGAATGTATATATATATATATATATTTGTATGCGGGGCGTTATTTCTCAAGTGTACCCACTCAAAAAGTCGAAGTTGTCCGATCTAAGTTAAACTTAGGCAAAGTGTTGTGCTATTGGATAGTAGTATATGGGGAAAAAATTTTGTCATTCGGATAAGTATTGACCGAGGGGGAGGGGGTAAAAGTTTTGGGATTTTCGTGGATATCGTCTATTTCGGTAATTTTTAACTCTTCTAATAGCGATGAAAAAAATTTGGTCTAATACAGTTTCGATAGGGGTTTTCACGCCCTTTCGATTGGTGCTACGCATTTCATCGAAAAATAAATATTTGACCTTCAAAACTGAAGGTCAAAAATAAATTTCACTTTTTTTGGAAAAACGACAGGTTTTTTTGGTTTTTTTTTTGGTCTTAAAAGAAAGCCCAGGTTTTTTCCTATAAGACCATGTAGATTAGAAAGTGGGATTCAAATTTTTAATGTATGAAAATAAGCGTTGAGTACTCCGGTACGCTCGTGACACTGGCGCTAGAGCCCCGCAGCGCACCGTGGTGCCTTCATGGCATTGTTTTTTTCAAAAGTAATGATATATGCTAGTATATTTGAACGCTCTCTTCAATTTGCAGGGTTAAGACTGCCATTATTAAAATGCCTGCATTACGTTCACTGATGAATTTTGAAAAAATTTTGAATTGTGGAAAATCTAGTTATTGAATAAGAGGTCGGGTCGAAAAAGTGGTTTTATGGATTAAGTAAAATTGAAGCTTGGAGATTTTTTTCGCTGATGTCTGGTCTTCTATCTGCCTTTCGTTTTTTTTAGTGACAGTTGTTTTCACTTTTTTTCCAATTTTCGTTTCTTCTCTTTTGGGAAGTAGTCGCATTCCGTGGCTGAAGAAAATCTCTTCAATTGAAGTCTCCCATCTTCAGTAGGTATGAATGCATGGTATTGCAAAGTCCCTTTGATTGTGACTGCAGCATCGAATCTGCTTTTCAGATCTTCAGCAGTGGCTTCGTGATCTTCCTTGCTACTAAAAATGATTTCAGTTTCCTTTCAGTACTTCTTTGCCCACTGGAATAGAGATGAAGCATCTAGAATGCGATCTTCAGCGGAACACTGTAGGCTAAACCTTGCTGCATTTCGTTTAACATTCGCTCCTATGCCATCACATGCACCCTTACCATGAGCGGTAGGATGGTAATGCCGCTCAGCTGGAATTCCGAAATCTGCCTTGTGAGCTAGGATATTAGCAAAATTGCTCTTGTTCTTAAAATGCTGACCTGCTCCATCTGAGACGTAGTACACCTTTTGGACTGAAAAATTTGCCTTAAGATAATTCAGAATTATCTTCTGGTACTCATAAACGGCAACAGTGTCATGACTCAAATTGTCTGATATGATTGCCATGCTTTTGTGCTTGAGTGCTCCATCTTTTACATAATAAATAACTACTGTGAATATTGTGGCCTGATCATTATTCCAGTGAAATCCTTGCGCCGAGTTTTGGAGCACAAACTTAAAGTTCTCAGCGAAATCAAATGAGATAACGAATTCACCATTTTTCAAGGTTATCTTTAGATTTTTGAAAAATAATGACTGCTCTGTAGTAAGGAAAACATGCGTTCTTAGCTTCAGCAACGCTTCACAAAGCTCATTCACAAATTCATCAACATTCAGCATCAGCGTCTTTAAAGTACATCTGTCAGTCTGCAGCCGAGAATCAAATTTGATTTCTTCCAAATCCTCCTCATCAAAAGCTTCAATCAAGTTATCTTTAATTTCAGTAATACCCGGTCAATTTTGGCATTCTCCTAATTGGCAGGAACTTGTCGCATCAGGGCACACAGTTAACTTTAAACAATCGCGATAACCATTTAAAATTAACTCTGAATTGTTCGTTAAATATTGCATGTTTATTTCTTTTAGCATTAACTTCACGTTTTCATGGTGAACACAAACGCATACTGTGTGGGTACCGCTACTCCCTGCCAAAACGCAATGTTTCGGTCTGAGTTGTGTGAATTTCGTGAAGCCTATTTCAATATCTTCATGTTCTGACTGGAATTCTGCATACAATTCATTTAAATTGCACAAAATCAATCTTTTCTGAACGAGAACTTTTCTGTCACTCACTCGAACAGACACACAATCCTTCATTCCAGGCATTAAGCGACTCATGTCGTCACGCTCATAAAATTTGGATACGAGGTCTTCAGTTTCAAGACTCAAAGGCCTTCCTCTTTTTGGCGTAGTCAGAGTTAGAATCCCATTGCTAGCAACTAACTTTTTCGCATTTGTAGCTTGTCGTTCGGATGTCTCGAATTCGACCATTAGTTGTCTGCGACTCCAAGACTTTGGAGCAAGTGTGAGAAGTTGAATTTTCTCAGCTCTACTCGTTGAAGATTTAAACTTCTCTTTGATTTGATCTAGAACCTCAACTGCGGCCTCATGATATTTGTCATTGCACAGCGTAACTTTCTTCTCGAGTTTTCCGAAGGAGAAGTCTGGATCTTCATCACCATTTGACATGATTTCTTCATTTGACGTGATGATTTCATTAGTTTTAACACCATCAACGTTTTTATCCGCAAGAATATTATTACGAGGCTGATCGGTGTCATCCAAATTTGACGCTGGTATTTCTTTTAGTTTACTGAGCTCTTTCCTACATGAAGCACAAATTTTTAGTTTTTTAGATAGTGTAGGAAATTGCGATCGTAAGCCTTCAGAAATGCGGGGTGTATTTCGCGTCTTGTTATGATTCTCCTTCTTGAAAGGATTGAAGCATTTCAGTATCCATTCTCTTCGATTATTTCCACCTTTTTTAGGGGCCATAGCCAATAAAAACTGGGTTGAAAAATAACAAAGCGTGGGAATGGTAGCGGAAGTTCAAAAACTGTTTTTTTTTTTCAAATTCTATTTTATCTTAAAATCAATATTTCAACTGCATAAGTTGAAAAATCCAAACTACAATGAAAGTAGAATATATATAGCGATATTTTTGTGCCGTGGCTATTACTCAACTTTCGAAAATATAAATTAAAAAATCATGTACCAAAACTGCAAGGTGTCACCGTTTTGAAATCCAATTTCATCGTAAAGTATAAGGATAATTAATGCTTCGCTTATACAGTAGGTTTTTGTTTTCACTTTTGAGAATGTTTAGTGCTTTGTCATCTAGCGGATGAAATTTGAAACTCATCTCTCCAATGACCGCGATCTTCGTTTGTTTCCTATAAAAAGCTGACGAGAAACAAATGGCGATAGCTCATTTACACGAGCATATAGTATTATTGCTTTTCGTAAAAGCAATACAATGAAGGTGTACCACGTTGTACTACGGGCGGGGCACAAGAGCCAGTGTCACGAGCGTACCGGAGTATTCAACGCTTATTTTCATACAAAAAAATATGAATCCCACTTTCTAATCTACATGGTCTTATAGGAAAAAACCTGGGCTTTCTTTTAAGACCAAAAAAAAAACCAAAAAAAACCTGCCGTTTTTCCAAAAAAAGTGAAATTTATTTTTGACCTTCAGTTTTGAAGGTCAAATATTTATTTTTCTATGAAATGCGTAGCCCCAATCGAAAGTGCGTGAAAAACCCTATCGAAACTGTACTAGACCAAATTTTTTTCATCGCTATTAGAAGAGTTAAAAATTGCCGAAATAGACGATATCCACGAAAATCCCAAAACTTTTACCCCCTCCCCCTCGGTCAATACTTATCCGAATGACAAAATTTTTTCCCCATATACTACTATCCAACAGCACAACACTTTGCCTAAGTTTAACTTAGATCGGACAACTTCGACTTTTTGAGTGGGTACACTTGAGAAATAACGCCCCATGTATGTATGTATGTATATATATTTTATTCGCAGCGGCTTTCGCATACGTTCAATTAATTATTTATTCAGCAATGAAGTTTCCTAGAGATTGTCTGGTCTATGGCCATGTATACCTGTATGTTATAGAACAAATAATGGTAACTGAAAAATTATATCGGAATACGCTCATAGTTTAAGCAAAGGCTCTAGAAAACAGATCTTTATTCCTCCAATTTTATCTCTTCCGAGGCTTCATTATTGAACAATTTAAAATGAATATATGGAAATCCTGAAAATCAAACAAGAATTCAACGACCAAATTTGGACAACCACCACAAAATGCTCCTATTGCAATTCCTAAAAAACAAAATGAAATTTGTTTTTGTTTCTTTGGACAAAAATAAAATACAGGAGAGAAAAATGAGAAGGTAACGAACCAAATCCCCTTCCTTCTATTTTCTATTTCTTTCGTCTTTTTTATTTTTATTATTATCCAATCACAATAAAAAAGCATGTTAAGTACATTACAAACGTTTTGGTGCTCACACAGCACCCCTATCAAGGCAAGAAAATGAAAACAGGTGGGAACAGTGACAAGCAACGACGCTATCTCCTCGATACCTGAGATCTGAATGTGGGTCAATAAGCTAATCCTTCACAACAAACAAGAAATAAGAGAAAGTCAAGACTCATGAAAACTACATGTAATTAATCATACTTGGATAACTCTTGTTTAATTTATCTGAATCGGTTTTTAAATTCGAAAATTCAAAACAATGTCTTTTTAGAACAATTTTTGAATTCAAAAACTTAAAAACTGATTTACCGGTAAAGATGAATTCTCAACGAAAAATGTAATCGTGTGTTGATATTTGAACCAAGAAAAAGGTTTCTTTTGAAGATAGAAATTAAAAGAAGAAAAGAAGGTTGACAATTATGTTAAATTTTCAAGCCGAAAAGACACATATTCCACAAAACAGTTGAATTTCCAACCAGTAAATATGATTTTCTTCAAGAAATTTGATTTTCAACCAAATAGTTGAATTTTCCGCTAAGAAGTCTAGGTTTTTAACCAAAAAAGAAATTGTTAAATTTTCAGTAAAAATTAGTGTTTAAAAAAAAAAATTCACAGTAAAAAACGCAAGTCAAACACTCTAAACTCTCGGCATAAGACGAAGCTGCAACAAACAAGTGTGCGTGTGTGTGTATGTGTGGATGTGTGGATGTCACACTGTTTTTATGAACGCGATAACATAATATATAATTAAAAAAAAGTTAAACAACCACCGCAGTGTACCACTAAGAGCAACTGCCATCTAAAAAAAAAGATGTCAATAGCCCCCAGTAGAACCGCGGTAAAATACACCTATGGCCACGTCTTACATCCGTGAGATGGGTGGTCACAGGGCACAACGAAATCACAACGACAGGCCGGCGAATCCCTCGTGTGTCTTGAGGACACGAAGCGACCCAAGGATGACAGCTTTCTGCATCCATCTCGCAAGTGCCTTGGCATATTTTTGGCACGCGGGTATGGCTTTAAGGTTACGAACCAGTGATAATTCAGCACCTCCGAGATCACCTATCACAAGGACAATTACTCGTACCGAATATTTTGGGTACAGTCGTTGGAGCTCTCTTTTAAGGTCTTGATACCTCTCCTCTTTTTCTTTCTCCTTTCCAGTGATGTTGTATTCGGACGGAGCCGAGAATTCGATCACGAATATAGTTCGTTTCTCGAAGTCTTGGAGAACAATGTCAGGCCTCGAGTGCGCAACGGAGACTGCTGCCCGAAAATCGTAGTTACAGAAAATCTGGCACTTCTCCTTTCGGACAATTGACTCTATATCCCTTGGAGCGTTCGGCAGGGCAGGGTCGCGACCAACACCATAAGAGCGACAAAGGTGGTAATAAAGTACTCTTAGGGCCGCATTATGTCTATAGATATACGTTGTTCCTGCGTGGGTCGGACACCCCGATAGTATGTGTTCTAGGTACTCAGAGTGTGCATGACACGCTCTGCACCTATCACTGGGAACTTCTTGACATAAAATGCGGTGACGGTATGCTAAGGTGGAGATGACACCGTCCTGGCATGCGAAAATAAAGCCCTCTGTACCTGAATTGAGCCCTGGTGATTTGAGGAAAGCAAAAGTTTGCTCCTTCGACAAGGACTGTTTTTCTACATTTCTGTGAAAGTTTCCGTGCATATGCTTGTCGAGTAGCTCTTGGTGACATTTTCCAACCTCTGCTTTCTTCACTTCGGCTTTTAGACGTGAAGTATCTAGATGGAGTAATGCACTTTCCTCACTTCTGATGTTAAAATTGAGGCCAAGGGTCTCGGCAGCTTGCTCCGCGGCTTTGTAAAGGAATGCTCCTTCACCAATCATCTCGCGGTTTCTGACCATCTTTAGGAGAGGATCACTGCTATTCGCAACGATGTAAGCTGTACTCAAAACAATTCGGTTATGAAGACACTGGAGATTCTGAAGTCCGCGTCCGCCTTGACGGCCTGAAATGTATAATCGCGGAACTGACGAATTGATATGCAAGCTTTTATGTATATGCATGATCTTACGCGTGTAGAGTAGGACCGGGGCGGCAAGCATGTTAGTCGCAGATACCTTGTTCAACGCCGACAGATTGGAAGACCAAATCTCTCGAAGAAGATGCTTGTATCTGCTTCGGAGAGACTCCTTCACTGATGTTACGTCCTGAATGCGGCTTTGAGGCACGCCCAGGTATGTATAGGTGTCTCCAGTGTTAAGATGTCTAATAACACTTATATCGACAAGCTCAGGGTCCTTGGGAACGCCAGTAATCTTTCCTTTCTTCAAATGAATTTTGGCACACTTTTCCAAACCAAAGTCCATCCCAATCTCTCCTGTGTAGTTCTTGACGATATTTATAGCAGTTTGAAGTTTGCTTTTACCAGCGGCATAGATCTTCAGGTCATCCATATAAAATACATGAGTGACCTTATGCATATATATATATATATATATATATATATATATATATATATATATATATCTATATATAATTGAAAAAGTTCAACAACGTTGTTAAAACTTTATTTTATTGGTTGAAGATTCCACTCTTTTATGCAAATTAGTATACTTTTAGTGGAAAATTGATTTTTCCACTAAAAATGTAAGTGATTTATTTCTGTTCTGAAATTGATCATATTTTTGAGATGTGCTTGATCATCATGTTATTTATTCATTTCATAAAAAAATGATATAAAAATGATTTAAATAATGAATTATGAATAAAAAAATTATGAGTATACCACACGGCAGAGAAGAATCAAGTCTTTCATGATATTTCGTACATTACATTTTCGGAAGTTCCCACTTTTTTGTTTATAAAATTAATATATAATATCAAATGACACCTTTTTATGATCCACTTTACATTGTCGATAAATGGAAGTAATGTTTTGTCAAAATATTACCTTGAAATTGTATTCTCGATAATGATAATATAATTTTATTTGTTGTTATAATTTTTTTATGACAAACAATATTACTTATGAATTATTTTTAGCTTGCACGTACTCCTGCGCATTGAATCCAAAAGATAATAAAAGTCGGAAAGTTGTTCACCAAATGATAGACGAGAAAGGAAAGAAACAACATTTTTGCAACACCCACCTCTAAAGTTGACGTTTGCATGTGTTACGTCATGGAAAACGTAAAATACTTTCCTTTTTAATTAGGTTCCTCGTTTTAGTTGAGATCGAAGATCTCGCACAGGGAAGAGGAAAGAGTAGCCAATAAATAAATATAGATTAGTTTAAACAATTTATTATAATCAATTACACTTGAAACGTATTGTTTATTAATGCTTTAGCACAAGAAACTCAAGGAAGGCACGTAGACACTCTAATCCTTGGCCAGGACCTTTAAAATAAAGGAGACTCATGTATTATGGCCCAAAAGGAGTGAGATAATGAAATTAGATTTATTCAAATTAGAACTTACCGGTTTATTGATTCGATTGAAGAATCAAATGATATCGAGATGGTCTCCGTGTAGTGGTGTGAAAGAAAGGGGTTGTGCACCTTG
>CAKNXH010062778.1:0-14911 GCA_932178445.1 Andricus quercusramuli
ATATATATATATATATATATATATATATTTTTTAATTATTATGATTTTAAAGTCAAACAATAATTTTTAAAAACTTTAATTCATAAAAAAATGTTCTTTGATATAAATAATTGAATATTGAATGTTCTAGTTCGATTATTTTATAATCGGGTAATATTCTTTCGGAAATTTTATTACTCGGAAAGTTTCAAATTCGGTAGTAGTATTATAAACTGTTCGGTAATTTTATTATTTGAGAATTTTCCAATTCGGGATTTTTATATTTCTGCAATTTTGTAATATTGGAAGAATTTTTAAGTATTTTTCCCTAGTTAGATATTGCCGATTACTGCTCAATTTTCTGGAGAAACGAGAAAAAAATCTGCCTTGGCCCGGATTTGAACTGCGAACGCCACTATTCACAAGTGGAGCTGTAACCAATTAGGCCACCGGGGCTTCAGCAGATACTTTCTTATTTCTACTATATCCACAGGACGATGCGAGTCTGCATCATTCTATCTTGGGAAATTTCAGTGATTAATTCTAGTCTGAATAAATTCACTGAATCTGACTATAATTTTATAATTGATGTTGTTTTTTTTGACCAGGATAATATACAAATAGATTCTAATCTCAGATATTGACGATTACTGATCAGATAATTTTCTGGAGAAACGAGAAAAAATCTGCCTCGGCCCGGATTTGAACCAGTTACGTCACTAATCACGAGGGGAGTGACGCCACCGGGGCTTTAGCAGGTAGTTTCTCTTTACTGCTATATCCACAGGATGATGCGAGTAATCTTTGCAACCTGTGAAATTTCGGTGAATAATTCTAGTCTGATGAATTTAGTAAATCTGAGTTTAATTTATTAATTTATGTTCTTTTGTTGACCAGGGTAATTAATTAATTAGATTCTGATCTTCGATATTGACGATTACTGATCAAATAATTCTCTGGAGAAACGAGAAAAAATCTGCCTCGGCCCGGATTTGAACCAGGAACGTCACAAATCACGAGGAGAGTTGTGCCACCGGGGCTTTAGCAGGTAGTTTCTCGTTTCTGCTATATCCACAGGACGATGCGAGTAATCTTTATGACCTGTGAAATTTCGGTGATTAATTCTAGTCTAATAAATTTAAGAATATGTATTTAATTTAATAATTGATATTTTGTGGACGAGGGTAATCAATTAATTTCTGTTATTAGATATTGCTGATTACTGGTCAAATAATTTTCTCGAGAAAAGAGAAAAAATCTGCCTCGGCCCGGATATAGGAGAAACGAGAAAATATCTGCAAAAGCCCCGGTGGCGTAATTGGTCAACGCTCCCATCGTGCATAGTGGCGTTCCGAGTTCAAATCCAGGCCGAGGCAGATTTTTTTTTCAGAAATTAATTAGTAGGGTGATTAATTAATTTAAATATCCGGCTTGATACCTCACCTTTCCTTGATTGTCGGTGGACTTTCTTGATTTGTGAGCGGAATCTGCTTCAGTGGATTTTTCTCCACTACTGCCGTTGTTTCCCCAAATTGACCTGGACGGTTAGAGGTCTCTGAGAAATTGTCGTTTTCAGCCATTTCGATTTTTATTTCACCCTGGCCACAAAGGCCCAGGAAACAGTAGGCAATCACACACACAACTTTATCATCCAATCACAGCCACACTTACACAAGTAAAATATTCCATTTAACACCAATAAACACTGCCGGACTTTTAACAGCTTTTCTTCTATTTCACTGATTTCCTTCTATTTTACGTGACAGAACATTTCCCTCTTTTCCCCTTTTTCCCCTTCCGTCTTTTCCCTTTTTTCTCCTTTTCCTTGAAACTTGAGAGCAATCAGCAGTTTTCCCTCCCAGCAAGATGTTTATTCGACATGATTTTTGCACCCTCTTCTTCAGGATCTCTATTTTTCTTCACTCTGGACAGCTAAGGTATGATAAGGAACGTCTTCGATTAGACCCCGTGAGCTTGGATTATAGGCTACATTTACGGGGATGATTTCCTGAATCTTGGGGTTGATTTTTTTATTGGAAAATACAGTCTTGTAGCCATACTGTTCTTGGTCTTCAATTTTTTTTTGTCTTTTTGAGATTATTTTCTTCACTTGGAGAGCCTTTCCTCGAGGATTTTTATTATTAAGGACTGGGGAAGTGGACCGATCAGCTTCCAGTGACCTGGAGAAAAGAAGACGTAGATTCTTGTTAGAAAGTATTTCTCGATATGGAAAATAGAGAAATAAACTCTGGGACGATAATACTCGCTTATAAGTTTGGGAAGTGCATAACGGAAAAGAAAGTTGGAAAATATCTGGAAAATGTTTTTAAAAGTTCGCTAAATAATTAAATAAATAATTTTTAGTAAAGATAAAGTGTACAGATTGGGCAAAATATGGTTTTTACCCCATAATTCACGGAATGGGTTGCAGCAAGTGCATGGTGGAGGACCCACAGCTTAAGGTGGGATCCGAACCATCAGAACCTCGGTAAAGATACATAGAAAAATTTCAAGAGGTACCGGCTCAGGGTTCGAACCCCGGACCTCTCATGTGAAATCCGAGTGCCTGACCAACTGAGCCACTTAGTACATTTATTATTAATAACAGGAATTTTGTATTATTTTTAGAAAATAACATAAATTTTTAACCTCTTCTTCAGACTAGATGGAGCATTGAATTAAAAATTATTTTAATTAATTTTTTTTCTGAAAAAAGATATTCTCCTATCACTCTGCTGGGAATCGAACCACAAGAATTCCGATTGCCGGTGAGGTGCTTTATCATTAAGCTACTAGAGAGATGAAGAAGTTCTGTGGTTCGATTCCCAACGGAGACCAACCACTTTTTTTTAAGTCAAAAATGGATCTTTTTTGTTGAAAATTTGTCTTTCTTTTTTGTAGAAAATTATCCTTTTTAGTTAAGAATTCATGTATTTTATCTTTTTTTAATGTTGTAGAAAATTAATCTTTTTAGTTAAAAAATTATTTCTTTTGTTAAAAATAAGTTAATTTCCGCTCAAAATTAATTTGTTTAACTAAAAATGTATCTTAATTCTCCGTCGATTTTGTTCTTTTATAGAAATTTAATCTTTTTTGTTAGAAAATTCATTTGTTTGATTAAAAATTTGACTATTTCGTTAAAAATTTATTTTATTTGCTTAAAAAAGTATTTCTCCAACTGAAAATTAAACTATTCTATTCTTTATTGAACAGTTACATTTTTTCGTTTAAAATTCATCCATTTTGTTCAAAAGTTGTCTTTTTATGATAGAAAATTAATCTTTTTGGTTTAGAATCAAAAATCTTTTTTCAAAAAAAATTAATTAAAATAATTTTTTATTCATTTTTGCATCTGGAAAAAGTTCCTTCTTTTGATCTCTCTAGTAGCTTATTAGCAAAGCATCCGACCGGTAATCGGAAGTTCTGTGGTTCGATTCCCAGCGGAGCGAGAAAACATTTTTTCTCAGAAAAAAGTAATTAAAACAATTTTTTATTCATATTTCCACCTAGTCTGAAAAGTCGTTAAAAATTTCTGTTATTCTCTGATGATAATACAGATTCAAATTCTATCTGAAAATTAAACTATTCTATATTTTGTTGAAAATTTGTCTTTTTAAATTAAAAATTGATCTGTTTTATTGAATTTTTCTTTTTTATTGTAGAAAATTCACTTTTTTAGTTAAAAATTCGTGTATTTTATTAAAAATTTTTTTTAATTAATCTTTTCAGTTGGAAAATTATTTCTTTTCTGGAAAATCCATTCATTTCCGTTCAAAATTAATTTGTTTAACAGAAAATTCAACTCAGTTTTCTTTCGATTTTATTCTTTTATAAACATTTAATCTTTTTTGTTAGAAAATTCATTTGGTTGGTTAAAAATTTTAATTTTTAAATTTACTATTCTATTCTTAATTGAAAAATTACGTTTTTTGGTTCAAAATTCATCCATTTTATTGAAAAGCTGTCTTTTTATGACAGAAAATTAATATTTATGGTTGAAATTGAATTTCTTTGGTTAAAAATTAGTTTTTTCTATTGAAAATTAATTTTTTTAAACTAAAAAAATTCAACTAAATTTCTTTTCAAGAATTTTGTTTTATAGAAATTCAATCTTATTTGTAGAAAAATTATTTGTTCAGTTGAAAGTTTTACTATTTTTTTGAAAATATTTTATTCGCTTGAAAACTTATTTCCTAAACTGAAAATTAAACTATTTTATTTTGTTGTTGAAAATTGATGTTTTTTAAAAAATTGATCCAATTGAATGAAAAATTCTCTTTTTTTCGTCGAAAATTAACCTTCTTTGTTGAAGATGCAATTATTAGGTTGAAAATTCTATTAAAAATTAAAGTTGGAGAAAAATAATTTTTTTTATTAAAAATCATTTGTTTTTGCAGAAAATTAATCTTTCAGATTGAAAATTTAAATATTTCTATGAAAATTTATTTTATTTGTTTGAAATCATATTTTTCTAACTGAAAATTAAACTGTTCTAATTTTTGTGAAATATTTATGTTTTTTAGTTGAAAATTCATCCATTTTCTTGTTATAAATTCAACTTTGTTTTCGAAAATTAGTCTCCATGACTTAAAAACTCAAAATTTCTGATAAAATTTTATTTTATTGATTGAAAAATCTTTCTTGGTTTATATAACTGTTATAAATAATTTAATCAAACAAATACTTTAGAGGCATCAAGAGAAGAAAATTTTTTCATAAATACACGCATTATTTTGCTAGGTGGTATAAATCAAATTTTTGAAGGAATCTGTTTTATAAACAGTTTTTTCTCTTGATCTCTCTAGTAGCTTAATAGGAAAACACCTAACCGTCATTGGGAAGTTCTGTGGTTCGATTCCCAGCGGAGCGAAAGGAGAAGATATTTTTTCAGAGAAAAATTAATTTAAATAATTTTTTTTTAATTCATAGGTTCCTCTAGTCTGAAAAGACGTTAAAAATTTATATTATTCTCTTATGATCATACAGATTCCTTGAAAAATTCGATTTGTACCACCTAGCAAATAATGCGTGTATTTCTGAAAAAAGTTTCCTTCCTCCATCTCTCTAGTAGCTTAATGGGAAAGCAACCGACCGGCAATCGGAAGTTCTTTCGTTCGATTCCCAGCGGAGCGAAAGGAGAAGGTCTTTTTTCAGAAAAAAATGAATTAAAAACATTTTTGCATGAGCCTGAAAATTTGTTTTCCTTGAAGAACAACATCTGAATTCATATAATTAAATTATTTTGATTTCATTTCATATTAGACACAATTTACTATTACTTTTTATTAAAAAAAAAATTAATTTAGTGACCCATTTTTCGCTCTTTTTAAATGTACCTTCGTTACAATTTCGTAATTATCCGGTCTTTCACGCTCTTTCAGTGAAAAAAAACTCTTCTTGTGACAAAGTTAAGAGCTCACTGGACGTTTCGAGTACCTCTTTTTCTTTTTTAAAACGTAACTGGGAAAAAGTGTAAGAGACATGATATTAAATTCTGAAAGGAAAGATTAAAAGAATAATTTGCTTCGAAGAATATTGAATTACAATTTCAAAATTAAAATTTAAGAAATTCTATTAAGAATAAATCAAAATTTTCATTTTTTCAAATTCCCAACATTCAAACTTAACTGCGAAATTTTTGAAAATAAAAAAAATTATGTTAATTAATTTTTTTCCGAAAAAAAGATGTTCTCCTTTCGCTCCGCCGGGATTCGAACCACATAACTTCTGATTTCCGGTCAGGTGATTTTTCCATTAAGCTACTAGAGAGATCGAGAGAAAAAACTTCTTTTCAGAGCATATAAACATTATTATGCTAGATGTTACAATTAAAAACTTTTAAAGGAATCTGTATTTTCATTAGAAAATAACATAAATTTTTTAACGTCTTTTCAGACTAGATGGAGCTATGAATTAAAAATTATTTTAATTCATTTTTTCTGAAAAAAGAATTCCTTTCGCTCCGCAGGGAATCGAACCACAGAACTCCCGATTGCCGGCCAGGTGCGTTCCTATTAAGCTACTAGAGTGATCGAGAGAAGAGACTTTTTTCAGAAAGTATACTGACTTTTTTTAAAAATTCTTCTTTTCAGAAAAAAATTAATTAAAATAATTTTCTATTCATAGCTCCATCTAGTCTGAAAAGACGTTAAAAAATGTCTGTTGTTCTCTAATGAAAATACAGATTCCTATAAAAAAAATCTTGTCTTCAACCGGGTTGTTTAAATTCCAAGAATTTCGTAGTTAAATTTTTAAATTGTAGTGTGTATCTTGAAAATATTGCTAAAACTTGAGAAACCTTCACGCGTCCCTGAGACACGACTAAAAATGTCCAAGCGTATCTGCATCGGGTTTCAGTCGGCGTAACCAGCGCAGCGAGGCCGGTCCACAAAAGTGATCGCCGCCCTGCGATTGAAAATCGACGTAGATACGCTTGGACATTTTCAGTCATTATTTGAGAAAGCGTGAAGATTGTTGAAGTTCTATTGGCTTGATTTAACTTTAACTCGTGCTAGTACTCAGGAATCTTGTGGAAAAAAAAATTAAATAAATAAAACTTGATCTTCCACATCTTAAATTTGAGACGATAAAAGTTCTAAAATCTTCACGCGTTCCCAAGGTATGACAAACATGTCCAAGCGTATCTACGTCGATTTTTAGTCGGAGCGCGGCGATAGCTGCTCTCGACTAGCCTCGCTGCGCTGGTTACGCCGACCGAAACCCGTCGCAGATACGCTTGGACATTTTTAGTCCTATCGCGGGAACGCGTGAAGATTTTTGAAGTTTCATTGGCTTGAATTAAAGAAAAGACTTCAAAAACTGTATTTTCTAAATTTCAGATTTTTGCTACGACTTTCCTAGGTCATGTCTCAAGTTGAGATACAAGCATGTCTGAGTCTATTATTAGTCGGTGGTTACCACTGACTACCACGAGAGCGGTGATGACCAATAATGTCTCAGACTTTGTACCTTAATTTCAATTTATGCTACTACTCAGGAAAATAGTGGAAAAAACTTAAATTAATATAACTTAATCTATAAAATTTTGAATTTAAACAGATAAAAGTTCTAAAATCTTCACGGGTTCCCAAGGTATGACAAACATGTCCAAGCGTATCTACGTCGATTTTTAGTCGGAGCGCGGCGATCGCTGCTCTCGACTAGCCTCGCTGCGCTGGTTACGCCGACTGAAACCCGACGCAGATACGCTTGGACATTTTTAGTCGTATCTCGGGAACGCGTGAAGATTTTTAAAGTTTTATTGGCCTAAATTAAAGACAAGGCTTCAAAGGATTTTTTTTTTAAGTCAGGAAATTTTTCCGAGAGGGTGCTTTTTCTAATTGCAATATAAAAATGAATAAAAATGTCTCTTCATTTCTAAAAATTGTCTTTTTTTGGGTAATTCATCATTTTTATTTTAAATTAATCTCTTTTGTTGAAAAATGAGCAATTTTGTTAAATATTTAAATCATTTTTGACTGAAAATTTATTTTTTTACTCAAAATTTAACTATTCCAGTTTAAATTTGAATTATTTTCTAAAAAATGTTTTTTGTTTTGTTTAAAATAAATTTTTTTTCAAATAAAAATTTAACTGTTCAATTTTTTGTTGAGAAATTATCTTTTTTTAATTGAAAAATCGTATTTTTTAGTAAAAAATGATCTTCTTGGTTGAAAATTGAATTATTTCAGTTAAAGATCTATGAATGTAATAAAAGATTTAGCAATTTGATTAAAAATTAATTTTCTAACTGGAAATTCAACTATTTTGTTGAATATTTGTCTTTTTTGGTTGAAAATTCATCTCTTCGATTGAACATTAATTTTTTCAACTGAAAATACAACTATTTATTTTTTGTTGACAATTCATCTTTTTTTAGTTAAAGATTATATTTTTTAGTTGAAAATTCGTCTTTTTTGTGAGAAAATTTTTTTTTGGTTCGAAATAAATTTTTCTATTAATTAAAAAATAATTTGAAAAATTAAACGCTCTTATTCTATTCAAAATCTTATTCAAATATTGATTTAATCTGAAATATGCCATTTTTATCCCATTTAATTTGAAATTTTTTAATTAATAAGATATTTTTCGAAATTTTTAGCAATATTTTACTTTTCATTTAAAATGAACAATTTTAAATCAAATCTTAAAAACCAGAAAATTTTAAACTTAATTATTTGGAATAGAAAGCCCTAAATCTTTAATATTTCAGATTGTTAAATTAAAATTAAATTTATTATATTTAATAAGATTTCCAAAAATTTCAATAAAGAATCTGGAGGATTTTAAGGTCAATTTTTTTTGCTTAATAAATTTTTAGGCAGATATTTAAAAAGATTGCAAAACAAATTTGAATTTATACATTTTTTATTTATTCTTCAATTCGTATTATTGAAAATGATAGCTTGGAAATTTTTAACGTCTTTTCAGACTAGATGGAAGTATGAATTAAAAATTATTTGAAATAATTTTTTTCTAACAAAATTTTTCTAAATCAGCTCTACTGGGAATCGAACCACAGAACTTTTGATTCCCGGTCAGCTTCTTTCTCATAAAGCTACTAGAGAGATCGAGAGAAGAAACTTTTTTCAGAAAATAGTAAAACCCCTTTTCTTTCACTGAAAGCTAATTTTTCAAGGAATCTTTATTATCATCAGAGAATAATATAAATGTTTAGCGTCTTCTCAGACTATATGGAAATATGAATTACAAATTATTCTAATAAATTTTTTTCTGAAAAAAAAAATTAAGATAATTTTTAATTCATATTTGCATTCTAGGGGTTTGAAGGGTTTCAAAGATTTCCATCTGTATTGTCATCAGAGAATAACAGAAAATTTGTTTAAACTTCTTTTCAGACTAGATGGAGATATGAATTAAAAAATATTTTAAATAATTTTTTTCTGAAAAAAGATCTTCTCCTTTCGCTTCGCTGGGAATCGAACTTCAGAAGTTCCGATTGCCGTTCGGGTGCTTCCTCATTAAGCTACTAGAGCGATCGAGAGAAGAAACTTTTTTCAGAAAATAGTGAAAACCCTTTTCTTTGACTGAAAGCTAATTTTTCAAGGAATCTGTATTATCATCAGAGAACAGAAATTTTTAACGTCTTTTCAGACTAGATGGAAGTATGAATTAAAAATTATTTGAAATAATTTTTTTCTAACAAGATTTTTCTAAATCAGCTCTACTGGGAATCGAACCACAGAACTTTTGATTCCCGGTCAGCTGCTTTCCCATTAAGCTACTAGAGAGATCAAGAGAAGAAACTTTTTTCAGAAAATAGTAAAAACCCTTTTCTTTGACTGAAAGCTAATTTTTCAAGGAATCTGTATTATCATCAGAGATTGACAGAAATTTTTTTAACTTCTTTTCAGACTAGATGCAGATATAAATAAAAAATTATTTCAAATTTTTTTTTCTGAAAAAAGATCTTCTCCTTAAGCTCCGCTGGGAATCGAACCTCAGAACTTCCGATTGCCGGTCGGGTGCTTTCCCATTAAGCTACTAGAGAGATCGACAGAAGAAACTTTTTTCAGAAAATACACGCATTGTTTTGCTGAATGATACAAGTTAAAATTTTCAAGGAATCTGTATTATCATCAGAGAATAACAGAAATTTTTAACGTCTTTTCAGTCTAGATGCAGATATAATTTAAAAATTATTTCACATTTTTTTTTTCTGAAAAAATATCTCCTTAAGCTCCGCTGGGAATCGAAGCACAGAACTTGCATTTGTCGGTCAAGTTCTTTGCCATTAAGCTACTAGAGAGATCGAGAGAAGAAACTTTTTTCAGAAAAGAATGATTTAAAATAATTTTTAATTCATATTTCCATCTAGTCTGAAAAGACGTTAAAAATTTATCTTTTTTTTTAAAGGAGTAATTTCGTTTCAAAATCAGCAGTGATAGATCAAGTAGCTTAAAATCTAGCATTTGATGAATTCCTTCTCCGATTTATATATTTTTCTTACGCAGGTGGTTGTAAAATATATTTTCACGAAATTACCCACTTAGTCTTAAAACGGCAACACGTGGATGTTAAAACAGCGTTTCAGTCTATTTGACGATGTCCTTACACTTTATCCAAGGCTGAGAGTTAGTTGTTGATGGGATTCTGCAATTTCGCGATTTTGCCACTAAATAGTCGACAGGAAATTTTATGGCCCGTTTGTGTGTGGTCGTATGCAACTAAATTTCCTTTGCATTCGAGTGGATGAATTTTCGCTTTATGCCACGTTACCACTTGCCGCAGAATTTCATCGAATTTCCTATAAATGCGGTAGAATGAATCCTAATACGCTCGAATATTCTCCTTTCTACGACAATTTTCAGAGTTTTTCATTTTTTCGAAATCCTGAATTTCAAACTTCGTTATTCGATTTTTTCTGAAAAAAGTTGCTTCCCTCGATCTCTCTAGTAGCTTAATGGCAAAGCACCGGACTGGCGATCGGAAGTTCTGAGGTTCAATTCCCAGCGGAGCGAAAGGAGAAGATCTTTTTTCAGAAAAACATCAATTATAATAATTTTGTATTCATATCTCCATCTAGTCTGAAAAGACGTTAAAAATGTATGTCTTTCTCTCATAATAATACAAATGCCTTGAAAAATTTGATTTGTACCAACTAGAAAAATAATGCTTTTATTTTCTGAAAAAAGGTTCTTCTCTTGATCTCGCTAGTAGCTTAATGGGAAAGCAACTGTCCGGTAGTCAGTAGTTCTGTGGCTCGATTTTCAGCGGAGCGAAAGGAGAAGATCCTTGTTCAGAAAAAAATCGAATAAAATAATTTTTAATTCGTATCTCCATCTAGTCTGAAAAGACGTTAAAAATTTCTTCCATTCTCTAATGGTAATACAGATTCTTTGAAAAATTCAACTTGTACCAACTAGCGAAATAATGCATGTATTTTCTGAAAAAAGTTTCTTCTCTCGATCTCTCTAGTAGCTTAATGGGAAAGCACCTGTCCGGAAATAAGTATTTCTGTGGTTCGATTTTCAGCGAAACGAAAGGAAAAGATCTTTTTTCAGAAAAAAATTAATTATAATAATTTTTTATTCATATCTCCATCTAGTCTGAAAAGACGTTACAAATTTCTCTTCTTCTCTTATGATAATACAAATGCCTTGGAAAATTTAATTTGTACCAACTAGAAAAAAATGCGTGTATTTTCTGAAAAAATTTTCTTCTCTCGATCTCTCTAGTAGCTTAATGGGAAATCACCTGTCCAAAAATCAGTAGTTCTGTGGTTCGATTTTCAGCGGAACGGAAGGATCTTTCATCAGAAAAGAATTAATGAAAATAATTTTTAATTCATATTTCCGTATAGTCTGAAAAGACGTTAAAAATTTCTGTGATTCTCTGATGATAATACAGATTCCTGGAATGATTTATTTATTTTTTTAACTTCGGAATTTATTGAATTTCCAAGGATTTCAGACATTTCTAGGAATTTGAATTTTTTCATAAGTTTAATAAATAACTTTAATTCAAAAATTTCCAGGGATTTCGAAGATTTTGAGAGATTTTAAGGTATTTTAAGAAATTTCAAAAGATTCAAACGATTTTATTCAATCTTCAAGGATTCGAAAGATTTCAAGGGATTTCAAGGATTTCATCGATTTCAAAGATTTTACGACTTTAAGGATTTTAAGCTTTTTTTCAACAGATTTCGAAGAATTTGAAAAGATTACAAAATTTCGGTGGGATTTCAAAAATATAAATATAAAAGATATAAAAGAATTAGAAGAATTTTAATGATTCTAACATTTTTAAGTTATTTCAACAGATTCCAAAGAATTTCAAGAGATTTAAAAAATGTCATGGAATGTCAAAAAATCTTGTCAGGAATTCCAAAGATTTCAAGAAATTTCACAAGATTTTATTTCAAATTTTATTTCCAAAAATTAATTAAGAATATTTACGGGATTTTTAAAGATTTTAAGTTATTTTAAAAGATTCCAAAGAATTTTTAGATATTTCAAAAATTTCATAGAATGCCAAATAATTTTGTAGGATTTCCAAAGGTTTTTAGGAATTTCACAAGATTTAAGGAATTTCATTTGATTTCCAATTATTGAAAAAGATTTTCACAGATTCCAAAGAATTTCCAGACATTTTAAAAATTGCGTGGAATGTCAAAGAATGTTGATAAGAATTCCAAAAATTTCAAGGAATTTCACAAGTTTCACCTCCAATAGTTTTAAAAAATTGCATTGGATTTTTAAAGATTTCAAGTTATTTTAACAGATTCCAAAGAATTTCAAGTGATTCAAAAAATTCCATGGAATCTCAAAGAATTTTTGACGATTATAAAAATTTCAAGGAATTTCACAAGATTTAAGGAATTTTATTTGAAATACAATTATTTAAAAAGATTTTCACAGATTCCAAAGAATTTCAAGAAGTTTTAAAAATTGCGTGGAATGTCAAGGACTGCTGTTAAGAATTCCAAAAATTTTAAGGAGTTTCACAAGATTTAAGGGATTTTATTTCATCTCCAATTATTTTTAAAAAATTTTACGGGATTTTCAAAGATTTTGAAGATTTCAAGTTTTTTTAACAGATTCCAAAGAATTTCAAGAGATTTCAAAATTTTCAAGGAATGTCAAACAATTTTTAGGGTTTCCAAAGATTTCAAGGAATTTCACAAGAGTTAAGGAATTTTATTTGACCTCCAATTATTTAAAAAGATTTTATGAGATTTTCACAGATTCCAAAGAATTTCAAGAAATTTAAAAAATGTGGAAAATCAAAGAATTTTGTTAAGAATTCCGAAGAATTCAAGGAATTTCACAAGATTTAAGGGATTTTATTTGACCTTGAATTATTTTCCACGATTTTAAAGATTTTAAGGTATTTTACAATATTTAAGGGATTCTGTTTGACCTCCAATTATTTTATAAGATTTTACGAGATTTTAAATATTTCGAAGATTTTAAATTTCATGGAATGTCAACGAATTTTTCAGGATTTCCAACGATTTAAAGGATTTTATTTAACTTCTAATTATTTGATAAAATTTTGAAATATATTAAAATTTTTTATGATTTTAGATTCCATTCAATGTCAAAGAATTTTTTAGGATTTCCAAATATTTCAAGGAATTTCACAAGATTTAAGGATTTTATTTAACCTCCAATTATTTTATCAGATTACCAAATATTTTAAAGATTTAACATTTTATGGAATGTCAAAGAATTTTTAGGATTTCCAAAGATTCAAGGGATTTTATTTGACCTCCAATTATTTTATAAGATTTGCAAATATTTTAAAGATTTCAAATTTGATGGAATGTCAATGTATTTTTCAGGATTTCAAAAGATTTAAGGGATTTTATTTGACCTCCAATTATTTTAGGAGCTTTTTCCAGATATTTAAATATTTTAAAGATTTAAATTATTTTAACAGTTTCCAAACAATTTCAAGATATTTAAAGAATTTCATTGAATTTTAAAGAATTTTTCACGATTTCCACAGATTTCAAGGAATTTCAGAAGATTTATGGGATTTTATTTGACCTCCAATTATTTTATAAGATTTTACGAGATTTCAAAATATTTCAAGGATTTTAAATTTCATGGAATGTACAATTTTTTTAGGATTTCCAAAGATTTCAAGCAATTTCACATTATTTAAGGGATTCTATTTGACCTTCAATTATTTTATAAGATTTCACGAGATTTTACAAAATTTTGAAGATTTTAAATTTCATGGAATGTCAAAGAATTTTTCAGGATTTCCAAAGATTTAAAGAATTTTATCTAAACTACAATTATTTTATAAAATTTTGAAATATTTTTCAAATTTTACATTTCCTGGAATGTCAAAGAATTTTTCAGGATTTCCAAAGATTCAAGGGATTTTGTTTGACCTCCAATTATTTCATGAGATTTTACAAGGTTGTAAAATATTAAAAATATTAAAAATTTCATGTAAAGTCAATGCATTTTTGAGGATTTCCAAAGATTTAAGAGATTTTATTGGACCTTCAATTATTTTATAAGATTTTAAAATATTTTAGAGATTTGAAATTTCATGGAATGTCAAAGAATTTTTTTTAGGATTTCCAAAGATTTAAGGAATTTTATTAGACCTCCAATTATTTTATAAGATTTTGAGATATTTTGAAGATTTTGTATTTCATGGAATTTCAAAGAATTTTTCAGGATTTCCAAAGATTTATGGGATTTTATTTGACCTCCATTTATTTTATAAGATTTTACAAGATTTCACAATATTTTAGAGATTTCCAATTTCATGGAATGGCAAAGAATTTTTTTTAGGATCTCCAAAGATTTCAAGGAATTTTACAATATTCTATTTGATTCTATTTGACCTTCAATTATTTTATAAGATGTTACGAGATTTTAAAAGATTTTAAATATCATGGAATGTCAATGGATTTTTTACGATTTCCAAAGATTTAAGGGATTTTATTTGACCTCCAATTATTTTATAAGATTTTACAAGATTTCAAACTATTTTAAAGATTTTAAATTTCATGGAATGGCAAAGAATTATTTAGTAGTTCCAAAGATTTCAAGGAATTTCACAAGATTTAAGGGATTTTATTTGACCTCGAATAATTTAAAAAGATTTTAACAGATTCCAGAGTATTTCAAGAGACTTAAAGTATTTCATGGAATTTTTCAGGATTTTCAATGATTTCAAGTAATCTCACAAGATTTAAGGGATTCTATTTGACCTCCAATTATTAAAAAAGATTTTACAAGATTGTAAAATATTTCAAAGATTCTACATTTCATGGATTGTCAAGGAATTTTCTAGGAATTCCAAATATTTCAAAGAATTTTACAGTTTTACATTCCGTGGAATGTCAAAGAATTTTTTTAAATTCCAAATATTTAAGGGATTTTATTTGACCTCCAATTATTTTATAAGATTTCAAAATATTTTAAAGATTTTACATTTCATG
>CAKNXH010062778.1:14921-28574 GCA_932178445.1 Andricus quercusramuli
TTTTATAAGATTTCAAAATATTTTAAAGATTTTACATTTCATGGAATTTCAAAGAATTTTGTAGGATTTCCAATGATTTAAGGGATTTTATTTGACCTCAAATTATTTTATTGAGATTTTACAAGGTTGCAAGATACTATAATATATACTAATATGATTTTAAATTTCATGAAATGTCAAATTTTTGTTGAGGATTTCCAAAGATTCTGAGGAATTTCACAATATTCAAGGGATTCTATTTGACTTTCAATTATTTTCTAAGATTTTTAAATATATTACAGATTTTACATTCCATGGAATGTTAAACAATTTTTTAAGATTCCAAAGATTTAAGGGATTTTATTTGACCTCCAACTATTTTATAAGATTTCAAAATATTTTAAAGATTTTACATTTCATGGAATGTCAAAGAATTTTGTAGGATTTCCAAAGATTTAAGGGATTTTATTTGACCTCAAAATATTTTATTGAGATTTTACAAGGTTGTGAAATATTTCAAAGAATAAACATTTAAGGGATTTTATTTGACCTACAATTCTTTTATAAGATTTGCAAATATTTGAAAAAGATTTTACATTTCTTGGAATGTCAAAGAATTTTGTAGGATTTCCAAAGATTTCGAGCTTGAATTCTAAGGATTTTTAGAGAACTTTAGAAAATAAATTAAATTTCAATAAATTTCTAGAGAACTTTAAGGAATTTATATTTTTTTAAAGATTTTAATTTTTTTTTAATTTCAAAGAAATTTAATGAGTTCATCTGTCAAACTTTGATAGTACGCTAAAAAGGTCTCAATTAAAATTTAAAAAAATAAGTAAAAAAAAAATAAAAAGAAATCAATTTGCAAATACCGGCTCTTTTTTTATAAGGAAAGGAACTTGGTTTGAGAATTTGAATTTTGATGAATTTAATTATAACTAGAAAATTCTTGGAAATTAAAAAAACAAGAATCTAACACTTAAATTAATTTTTTTTCAAATTAATTTAAAGATAATATTAAAAAAGATTTGAGGACATTTTAAATTTTTCACTAAAATTTCAGAAAAGAATCTAGAACATTTCAAAGAAAAAAATTTTAGTTTTGCGAGATTATCAAATTTTCGAAAAAGTTCGAATAAGTTTGTACCAGAAAGTAATTATAAAAACACTGCGCATCGCGAATTTTTTGCTAGTAGAATTTTTGTTCGTGAAAAATAATATTAAATTAAAAGTTTAAACAAAATTTAGTATTAAAGTTATAATTTTCTCAAAATGAACCAAGAACGGTTTTTTAATTTGGTTAATTTTATATTTAAAAACAAAATGAAAATGTTGGGTATAAAAATTCTTTAGTTTAAACCAAAGAAAGATATAATTATTTATTTATGACGAAGAGAGAAAAATTGTTTTTAAAATAAGATTTTTTTTTTACTCTAGATTCAACTATTTAGATAAAAATTAAATTCTTCATTTGAAAAATTAACTATTTGGTAGAAAATTAACATTATTATTGAAAATTCGTCCTTTTAGGTAGCAAATTTTATGAAAATTCATCTTTTTTGCTGTGAATCCAACTATTTTTTTTTATTTATTTATTTTTTTTTTGTACCAAGTTAATTTTTTTTAACTAAAAATTTAAATATTTACTTTTTAGTTGACAATTATTTGTTCTAGTTGCAATTCAAATTTTACAAAAAAAAAAAATAATAAATAAAAAAAGAGGAAAGAAAAAAAAGCAATCTCCAAATAATGTTTCTTCCTTTTTGTAATCTTTTTTCTTTAAGGCCATGTGATGAGTGGGTCACGTTAACAGATTCCTACCTTACCGGCACTTCTTTTATTTCCTAACTTATTTTCACACGAAGCGCCACATCGTGTTGAAAATTTGGGATGCTAAATAAGAAGCAATAAGAAAGGTGGGTCTCGTCCTGAATGTTTTTAATTATGAAAAAATTTTTTTTTATAAATAATTTTTTTTTGCTTTTTTTATGATTATTAAAATTTAGGACCAGACCCTCCTTTCTTAGTGCTTCTTATTTATTATCCCAAATTTTCAACTCGATGTGGCTATTCGTGTAAAAATAAGTTAGGAAATAAAAAAAGTGTCGGTAAGCTAGAAATCGGGTCACGTGACCCACTCATCAAATGGCCTTAAAAATAAGGAAAGGTATTTTGAGGTTGCCTTTTTTTCCTTCTTTTTTAATTTTTTTTTTCTTCTAAAATTTGAATTAAACTAAAAAAATGTTGTTGGATTTTGTTTTTATTATTTATTTTGGTTATACTTGAATATTGGGTGTTGAATTTCAAATCAAAATATCCCCTTTTGTTCTTCTATTTTTTGAACACGTTTCAGAATATACATGAAATTGCCCCAATTTTTCACCAGGAGAGAAATTTTTCACTTTTTCCTTATTGCATTTGCCCAGGAAGACTTCTCCCCTAGCTCATAAGAGGGTCACAAGATTATTCCAGGAACATGCTGTTTGAACGTTTTTCATCAAAGGGACGATGAAAATTCAAGACGTAAAATAGAATTTTTCTCTCGGAGAATTAGGAAAGTCCTATATCATTCTGGAAATACATAAAAAATATATAAATATTAATTTTTTATAAGTTGTGAAATAAATGGCAGACCGTATATCTGAAGATGTGGGTTCGGATCCCAGCGGAGCTAGACATTTTTTTCACGACTTATAAAAAATCAGTATTTATTAAATATTGATTTTAGAGAATGTAGACAAAATCGTTAACAAAAAAAATTATTTAATACAATTTATACAGTCGAAACCGTAATATAAAAAAATATAAAAATTTATAAAGTTGAAAATATTGTGTGCTTTGCAGAACAGTTTTTTTTGCAGAAAATGAATTTAAAAAAAAATATTTGCATATACAGCTGGTGAATTTTCAACAAAGAAGATTAATTTTTTACCAGAAAAATTCAACTAGAAAATATAAGTTTTGAACAAAAAATGAAATAGTTACATTTTTAGTTTAAAAAATTAAGTTTCAACAAATAAAAATGTTCTATCAGTCAAAAGGAGCCAAAAAATACGAATTTAAAAAAAAAGTTGAACCCAGAGCCAAAAAGATGAATTTTCAAAAAAAATTAATTTTTTACTCAAAAAGACGAATTTTCAACAAAATAGATAATTTTTCTGCAAAATAGTAAAATTTCCAACCAAGAGATGAATTTTAAATTAAAAAATAAGTTTTTAACGAAATATGCAATACTTGCATTTTCAGTTTAAAAAATTAATTTTTAACGAAAAAACATAATTTTCTACTATTTAAAATGAACCAGAAAATACGGATTCAAAAAAAGTTGAATTCACAGTCAAAAAGATGAATTTTCAAAATAGATCAATTTGTCACACAGAAAGACGAATTTAAAAAAAATATATAATTTTTTCACAAAACAGTTCAATTTTCCATCCGAAGCAAAATAGTTGAATTTTCTACCAAAATAATTGAATTTTCAATCATATATTTAAAAAATTAATTTTCATCTAGTTGAATTCAAATAAAAAAGACAAAAAATAGTTGAATTTTCTACAAAAATAGTTAAATTTCCAGCTATAAAGTTCATTTTCACTACAAATGTTAAATGTTCAAACATAAAAGGAATAGTTACATTTTTAGTTTAAAAAATTAATTTTCAACAAAAAAAACAACAATTTTCTACTAGTTAAAATTAACCAAAAAAGACGAATTCCAAAAAATAGTTGAATCCACAGCCAAAAATAGGAGTTGAAAAAAATGATTAATTTTCGAACCAAAAAGATGACTTTTTAATCAAATGGATGAATTTTCCACAAAAAAATTTTATTTTCCGCGTGACATGAATTTTAAATTCGGGTTTTGCTTGAAATTGGCCACGAAGCTATTTCCAGAGCCTGCAAACGTAAACAGTCAGTGGTGTGGAAACCATTTCGTAATATTACGCAATATACGCGCGTGAGTACCCGCGCACTGCGCCTTTGTCCCTACGCTGGTGGCGGTTACGAATGGTTGAGCTAGCCCCTCTCGACCCCGAGGGGCTCTAAATCCCTCCGCGGCAGCAATGCGTAACTACCAGCAGCGTAGGGACAAAGGTGCAGTGCGCGGGTACCCTCGAGCGTATATTGCGTACTATTAGGAAATTTTTGTATACAAATTATTAATAAAAGTTTATAGTTCATTCCTAAAATAAAGTAAAAGATGAAGTCTTTCAGTCTGAAGAGAAAAAAAATTAATAGTTTAATTACTGGACACTTTTTCTTGCGTAGTTCTGAATTTTACAAATATAACATTATTTTCTACTAAAAAAACATTCAGAAAACGAATTTTCAATAAAATTGTTAGATTTTCAACTGAAAAAATAAAGTTGTAACCAAAAATGGAATAGTGGAATTTCAACAATAGAGAGGAATTTTCAAATAAAGTAATGAATCTTCAATAAAAAAATTAATTTTCAACGAAAAATTGAATAGTTGATATTCCAACCAAAAAATACTTTAATATTAAATAAAAAACAGTTTATTTTAAACAAAAAATACGAATTTTGAATGAAATACCTCATTTTTGAGTTCAAAACCTAATTTTCAACCAGAAAAAAACATTTTTCAATAAAACAGTAAAATTTTAATTGAAAAAAATGAAGCTGAAAATAAAAGAAATTTGTAACCAATAATTAAATAGTTCACTCTTTAGTTCAAAAAATAATTTTGAACGAAGAAAAAGAAATTTTTAAAAAGATACTTAAATTTTTAACAAAAAATAATTAATTTTCAAACAAAAAGATGAATATTTAAACAAGAAGATTAATTCTCACAAAAGGTCTAAAAAATTAATTTTCAACAACACAAAATATTCTTAACAAAGTAGTTGAATTTCTTACCAAAGAAATGAATTTTTAACAAAGATAAATGAGTTTGCAAGCAAGAAGAATAATTTTCTAAAAAAAAGTAATTTTTCAAACATATAGTGGAATTTTCAACTAGAAAGATGGATTTTTTTTAAAAAACGAATTTTTCGAAAATTGGTTGAATTCTCCACCGAGAAATGATTTTTCGACCAAAAGGATTAATTGTTCAGTATCAAGATTAATTTTCAATAAAAAAAGACGATTTTTTAAATAAAATATATAAATTTTCTTAGAAATGGTTCATTTTTAAATTAAAAGAGGCAAATTTTTAACCAAAAACGGACAAGTTAAATTTTCAGTTTATTTTAAGCCAAATTTCCTATCTAAAGAGGTGCTGAATTGTCGTAAAAAAGTTTTAATAAAAAATATCAATAAATTCTGAGAAAATTTAAGTTTTTTTTTCTTCTCGAGGAGCACATTTTTTCAATTTTGAGCGATGATGAAAAATTCTTTGAATTCCTCTGAAAAATTGTCCACAGAATCTTTTATCATCAGTTTCTCTATTCTTTTTTCCTACTTTGTTTTTAGTTTTTTAAAAATAAAATGAAAAGTAATTCAGGACTAAAGCTTAACCACCGAGAGTTGGTCAGTTTGAAGCTCGTTTCTGAAACAAATAGCTTTGCGTTCCAGTCTCCCGGTTTTGGATGCCATGTTGTCTAGCCGCAATGCCCTGGAAAGTGTCATTAATCTAGCTCAGAAAATGGGATTAGACAAAAGGAGTTTGTCCGCTGCACCTGCGCTTAAATTCGCTCCAATTTTCCCTTTTCGTTCAATGTTTTCCATTTTTAAAACCTTTTGCTAATCATGAGATTTCATCTGATCTTATTTCAGCAGAATATCAATGGTCTTTATCAAATTTATCACCATTTTGACTGATTATTCTTACTAATAAAGCCACCGAGGCCTATGTTGCCACCGAGGCTTATGACGCCACCGAGGCTTATGACGCCACCGATGCACATGACGCCACCGAGGCCTATGACGCCACCGAGGCCTCGGAATATCTTTTCTTGTTCTGGATAGCTTCATTTTCAAACAGGAATTCTAAAGGTGTCTCTCCATTGTGGCAAGTGTACTATTTTTGGTCAACGTTGGTCTCACCTAATTAATGTTTGGAAGATCTCATTATCCTTTAACGGAATTAACGTCCGAGTTTTTGAGTCTCCATTCAATGCAAATTTCGATTTTAAAACGATTACTTAGGACAAATAATTGTTTAGGAACAAGAAAAATCTGCCTCAGCCCGGATTGGAACCAGGAGCGCTACTATCTATGAGTGCAGCATAAACCAATAACGCCACCGAGGCTTCAGCAGATCTTTTCTTGTTCTGCATAGCTACCTTTTTACAGGCGAATACTAAACGTATTTTTTCATTGTGCCAATTGACTAAAGTCATTTATCGAAACCGAAATTTTCAATAATTAAAAAATTTTAATCTCGGATATGAACATCTTTAAATGGTGATAACATCTTCAAAATAATAATCATATTAATCCCACCTTGGCCAAAAATGGTAGACTTGTCCTAATGGCAAAATACGTTTAGTATTCCCCTGTACAAAGGGTAACTATGAAGAACAAAAAAAGACCTGCTAAGGTTTCGGTGGTTTCATTTGTTAACGCTCCACTCATGGACAGAGAAGCCCCGGGATCAAATCCTGGCTGAGGCAGATTTTTCTTGTTCTTCAAAAATTATTTGTCCTAAGTGATCATTTTGAAATCAAGATTTTTATTGAATAAAAATTTAAAAACTCGGACGTTCATTTCGTTAAAAGGTGATAATATCTTCTAAACATTAATCAGGTTAAACCAGCGTTGACTAAAATTGTCAAATTGAAAAAATGCGTTTAGTATTCTCCTGTGAAAAGGTAGCTATGCAGAACAAAAATATTTGGTGAGGCTTCGGTCGCGTCGTTTGTCAACGCTCCACTTATGTATAGTGGCGTTCCCAGTTCAAATCCTGACTAAGGCTGATTTTTTTTCAACAGTTTTGTGTACGAAATATTACTAGTTTTCAAAATATTTTCTAGAATGTCTGAATTTTATATTTCTAGTGTAACTAAATGGTTCTCGAAATATTTCTCTCTCTCCCTCTCTCTCTTTCTCTCTCCCTCGCTACTCATTTCACTCTCTTGATTGATTTCTAATGTTTGCGAAACTTTTCTCTTGAAATTTGAGGGTTGCTCCAGTTGCCATACATTTTATTGATTTATGTAATGTGAAGTTAAGTTCAACAAAGGGTCTTTTTTGGATTATAAAGCTCGATAGAAAAACTTATTTTTGAGATATATTACTTTTTGGTAGTTATCTTTTATTTTCTCTCAGTAATTGTAAATTATAGTTTTAGTTATGAAATTGACAATCATAATAAATTTTCTCCCGTCGATTTTTATTTATTTATTTATAAATTTATTTTTATTATTATTTTAAATTTAATTAACCGTCATATTATTTCCTAACAAATTCGTATCGACAATAAGATTTTTGGAAAAAGTCACAATGATTCATGTTTTATTTTGAAAAATTAATTTCAAGTTCTTAAGACTTAAAAATGTATTAAAAAAGAATCTGGAAGGTATTAAGCCATTTTTTTTAATTTAGCAGAATTCATAATAATTTTAGGAAAATTTTGAGTTATTCTAAAAGATATTTATAAGTTTTGGAAACACTGGAAATGAAAATCTAAAATTGAAAAAATTTCAATATATTGGAAACAAAATTTAGATTTTTGAAGATTTCGAAAAAAGCTTTTTAAGAATTTTCGAAGGATTCAAAAGAATCTGCAAAATTTTCTTAACATTTTTGGGAAATTTAAAATGATTTTTTATTTTGAAAAATTAATTTTAAAGAAAATTTAAAAATATTTCGAATCATTTAAAATTATTTCCTCAAATTTCGAAAAAGAATAAACAATACTTTAAAGAAAAAAACGATTTCGCAATATTATACAGTTGTAGAAAAAAATGCCATTAAGTTTAACAGATATTTAGAGGTTTTGAAAAAATTCTGAAGCTTTTTAAGAATTTTGCAAATTTTAAAGAAAATACAAAAAGGTTCTTAATATTCTGGGAAAACTTAAAATTCCTTTTTAATTTGAAGAGTAAATTATAAGAGAAAATTGAGAAAGATTACAAACAAATTTTTAAGAAAATATAGATTTTTGAGGATTTGCAAATAACATTTTTGAGCTCTAAAGATTTTGAATGGTTTGAATTTTCCAAAATTCTCAAAAAAAAATCTGAAGGATTGTAGGGCAATTTTTGAAGTTTTGAAGAATAAAAAAAAATAAGAAAAACTCGAAACGTTTTAAAAATTTACTTAGAAGTTTGGTAAACATTCAGAAATAATTAAAAATTTGCAAAGATTTAAAAAAATTTAGAACAAAAATTACATTTCTGAACATTTCGAAAAAAAAGTTCTAATCCTTTTATGAATTTTTAATGGTTTCAAGGAATGAAAAAACTTTATATGATTTCTGGAAAAATTAAGAATAATTTTTCTAGCCAAAACATTAATTTTTAAAGAAATTCAAAAAAGATTTATAAAAATATCGAAAAAAATTCTGAAGATCTCAAGCAATTTCATTTATTTTAAGAGATTTTTGAAAATTTTAGGAACAATTTTGAAAAATTCGTTAAAACTTGAACTGCTAAACTGTTAAAATATCATTTACGGTTGGAAATTAATTTTTTTGTTGAAATTTTGATGTGGCATGTTTGAAATTTTAAAAAAGCTTTTTGAATTTTCTCAAGAAGCTTAAGAAAATAATATTTATATAACCTTAATATCAATCAAGAAATAACTTCAGAAGTAAATAGCTATTTGAAATTTTCATTCTGTATTGAAAATTGTTTTCGATTTTTAGCTCTTGGCTATTTTAAGGTGCTTGAAACGAGTCGATTTTTAGAATAATACAAAATACTGCTACAAAGATTAATTATTTGATGCAATATTTTCACCACATAATCTAAAGGCTTATACATATGCATGACTAGAGGCCTTTTTTCGGAAAAAGGTTTTTTTTTTTGGTTTTTAAAAATATGCTAAATTTTCAGCGCCTGGTAATGGGCAACGCGCCACTGGGAGTGTATCCATGTTGAATCGAAAACAGGCGCTCACCATTTTAATTTAAAAAAAAGAAAGAAAACCATTTTTTGAAAAAAGGGCTCTAGTAATACACATATATAAGCCTTCAGAGAATGCGGTAAAAATATTACATCAAAAAATTCATCCTTGTAGCCGTATTTTGTATTATTCTGAAAACCCACTCTTTTGAAGCACCTTAAATCTTGCGAGTGAGGAGTGCTTCAGTTCTTATTTCCTACATTTTTCAAGACCCTCTCTAGTCTATAGTCTCTACTTTCCCATTCACTCCAACACATTTCTGGACTCTCCGAGGAGTCTCAAAGCCATTAGTGAGGATGCAACCCGGCTACCACCTGCTGCACAATTATTCTGCTCGTGTTCCCCTTTGGTCACGAATTTATTCAATAAAAAAGCGCTTCTCCTTTTTTCCAGTTTCCCAAAAGAGTAGAAATTCTTGCGCAATTTCTGAAAGTTCAGGCCTCGAACCTTAAGGTGCTTCTCCGGGCTTGACTTTTAGTTAGGGTATTACAAAATACAAATTTTCTCCTACAAGGATGAATTGAATGATTTAATATTTTAACCACATAATCTGAAGGGCAAAAAGCAAGTCCGCTCGGAGCCCTTTTTTCAAAAATTGGTCTTGTTTTTTTTTTAATCGAAAATATGCTGGACGCGCCTGGGAACGAGCAACCTGCAATGAGAAGAGTCCCCATGGTGAACCAAAAACAGGCGCTCACCATTTCATTCAACAAAAAAAACAAACAAGACCATTTTTAGAAAAAAAGAGTCCCCATGGTGAACCAAAAACAGGGGTTTTTGGTTCATCATGGGGACTCTTCTCATGGCAGGTTGCTCGTTCCCAGGCGCGTCCAGCATATTTCCGATTAAAAAAAAAACAAGACCAATTTTTGAAAAAAGGGCTCTGACCGGACTGGTTTTCTGTCCTTTAGATTATGTGCTTGAAATATTAAATCATTCAATTCATCCTTGTAGGAGAAAAATTGTCATTCGTAATAAATGGGCTGAAAATCAAGCCCGGGGAAGCACCTTAAGGCGATTAAAATGACTTGTGTTTTCGCCAGATCCATAATACGTCTAGAAAAATGCATTTGTTTATTGTAATATTTTAACCACATAATCTAAAGGCAATTTTGCACGAGGCAGCACAGCGATTTTCTCGAAAAAATTTCTTGTTGCAGTTTTTTTTTGTGTTTGAAAATTGGGCGCCTGTAAAATACAATGCGCCAGCCAACACTGTATCCCGGGCAGCAGTCACTTGATATAGTTTCAAGCCGAATAAAATCTGCAAGTATCTTTCGAAACTTAAAATTTTCTTTTATTCTGAACCGCACAAAATTTTTGTTGTAAATTCAACAATTTTGTTGAAAATTCGTCTTTCTGATTCGAAAATTCATCTATTTTGGTAGAAATTTCATTTTTTTAAATATAAATTGAAACTTTTGGTTTAAAATAAAAATATTTTTGGCTTAAGATTCAACTATTTTTATGAAAATTCTTTTTTTGATCAATTCAAATCTTCTTGATCTAAACTTAAAATCTTTTTGATTCAAAATTAAAAATATTTGTTCAAATTTTTTTTCTATAAATTCAACAGTTTTTTAGTTTAAAATAAAAATATTTTTGAATTGAAATATCAACTATTACATTTTTCCTGTTTTGTTAAAAAGTCATTTTTTGTTTGAAGATTCATCATTTTAGTTCAAAATTTACTTTTTTGGTAAAATATTGATCTTCCTAATAGAAAATTCATCTCTTTTCTCAAAAATTCAATTATTTCGTTAAGAATTATTTTTTTTGTGGAAAATTAATTTTTTCGGGTTAAAAAATTAAACTTGTTTGTATAAATTTAATTCCTTTTTGGAAACTATTTAATGTTTTTTTGGGTAAAAAAACAACTGTTTGAAAATTAATCTTTTTTGTTGAGGATTGAACTTTTTTTAACGTTCTTTATGAATTCAGCTGTTTTTATTTCAAAATTGAAATCTTTTTGAATTGAAATATCAACTATTACATTTTTTCTGCTTTGTTAAAAAGTCTTTTTTTTATTGAAGATTCATCATTTTAGTTGAAAATTTATCGTTTTTGGTAGAACAATAATAAAAAATTCATCTATTCGGTTGAAAATTCAAATATTTTGTTAAAAATTAATTATTTTATGGAAAATTAATTATTTTATAGAAAATTAATTTTTTTTATTAAAAAATTAAGCTTTTTCGTAAAAACTTTATTTCTTTTGGAAAATATGTAATTTTTCTTGGTTAAAAAAAAAACTGGTTGAAAATTCCAATTTTTGGTTGAGGATTCAAAGGATTTGAAACATCAACTATTGCATTTTTTCTGTTTCGTTGAAAAGCAATTTTTTTGGGTAGAAGATTAATCATTTTATTTGAAAATTTATTTTTTTTGGTATAATATTAATAGAAAATTCATCTTTTTGGTTGAAAATTCAAATATTTTGTTAAAAATTAATTATTTTACGGAAAATTACTTTTTTTTGGGATAAAAAATAAAACTTGTTTGTAAAAACTTCATTTCTTCTGGAAGATATTTATTATTATTTTTTTTTTACTAAAACTGGTTGAAAATTTATCTTTTTAGATTGAAATATCAACTATAACATTTTTCGTTGATATTATTTTTTTTCAATTTCAACTTTTTGGTTAAAGATAAACTTTTTTTTTGTATTTTTGATTCGATAAATCTGCAATTTTTTATAATTTTTTTTTTCAATTTTCCTTAGATTCTTAGGAAAATTATATTTATAGAAGCTTAATAACAAATAATTCTAACAAATAAATAGTAATTTGAAATCGTTATTCTTATATTTAATTTTTTATTTAATACTGTCTACAAAAAGGGGTTCAAGATAAAAAAAGTAACAATAAAAAAAATTATTATTTATTTTTTAATTTTATTTTTATTTTTGTATGCGATAAAACTTTATTTAGAAGATACGTGCCTTTTATTTAAGAGTCTTCAAAAAGTGTAACTTTAATCCTGAAACTTTGAAAGGGAGAAAAAAAGGAGGAAAAAAGGTATTTGAAAAATAAAAAATAAAGTTTTTTCTCGTAAGGAAATAAATTTTGACTTAAAAAAGGAGAGGAAGTTTTTTAATTTAAACTAAATTAACATTTTTAATTATTTCTTTTGGGAAAGAGAAAAATTTTGCAAAAATGACCCTTCTTAAATAAAGTACGTAATTACGTTCAAAATGCTGATGGACATTTATAAATAAAAATTAAATGTTTAATCGTATTTATTGTGAAAGTTAAAAATTTATCTCCTAGAAGAGAAAATGACTTTTCTCTGAAAAACAAATTCTTTCATGATTGATGTTATTTTCCCTTGGCGCGGATTTGAACCGGGAATAGTGGCGTTCCTGGTTCAAATCCGGACCGAGCCAAATTTTTTCTCGTTTCTCCAGAAAATTATTTGACCAGTAATCGTCAGTATATAACATCAGAAATTAATTAAAAATTCTTTCAGTCAAACAAAGGCGAGTCAGCTTATTCAAGCTCTGTTGAATCATCATTCCAGTTTGATGAAAATTGACATTTTCACATAAAGGTATTTTATCGGAATTTGAAAACAAAGTGATGAAATTCATTTGTTTCATTCAGTGGTTTTGTTATATTCATATATTTCTTTTTTTATCTCTTTTTTTTAGATTCGTTGTTGAAATATAAAAATGCCTATGGAGAGAATGTAGGCCAGGAGGGATTATATTATGAAGTAAAAATATTTTCCTCGTAAACCTGCAGAGCTCAGAATATTTTTGCGAAGTAAACGAGTCAGAGACGAGGAATAATAAAATAAAAATAAATAAAATAAATAAAAATTCAACCTGTAATCGTTTTCTGCTGCATATTTACCTTTGCGAAAATTCGAAAAAAAAGAATGTTTTCGAAATAGGAAAATTGATTTTCAATCATTCTTATTTATTTAATAATAACACAATAATGAAATATTTTAGTATCCAAAGAAAAAAATTTGGAAAATATTTGTATTGCAAGAACAATAATTAAAAAAAAAATATTATGCACAGTTCAAAAAAAAAAATTTAATAACTGAATTAAATTGATTAGAAAACAATTTTTTTAATTGCTTCAATTCGGCAATTCTTTGTCGGAAATTTTATTATAAAAATGTTATTATAAAATAATATTATAAATCAAAAGTGTCTGATTAAAATAAACGTAAGTGGAATTAATAGTAGAACTTGTTTTTAAATTTTTATACTTTCCAAGCAAGGTGGAAACAATTTTTCGGAAATAATTTTTAGGCACTATTTTTAAATTTTTGTTACAGAACACAATTTTTTTTCAATTCATATTTTAATTTTTTATCAAAGTTTTTTTCCAATTATCCCAATTTGATTTTAAGATTTCCGTAGTCTCTCCCAAGAGAAATTGATTTTTAAACACAAAAGGCAAATTTTCAACAAAGTAGTTGAATTTTCAACCAAAAAAGATTTTTCAGTCAAGAATGGAAAAAGAATTTAAACCAGATTATAATTTGAGGGAAAAAATAATTTTTTATTACAAAATAAAATTTCAGGATAAGAAATTTTATTTCTCTTAAGGTTATACCTAGAATTTTTTTTCATTTTACATGATTTTACAACATTTTTGGAAATCTTTTTAAATATATTACAATTTTTT
>CAKNXH010062778.1:31678-78712 GCA_932178445.1 Andricus quercusramuli
TACCCTTTTCACTACTCTCCACATAACCCAAGTGTTGTATTACTCCTTGTACCCCTTTTCCAACTTTCCACGTATCCCAAGTGTTCTTATAGTCCTTGTACTCCTTTTCCAACTCTCAATGTATCCCAAGTGTTCTATTAGTCCCTGTACCCCTTTTTTAACCCTCCACATATCCCAAGTGTTCTATTAGTCCTTGCACTCCCTTTCCAACTCTCCATATATCCCACGTGTTTTATTCGTCTTTTCAAACTCTCCAAATCCCAAGTGTTTTGTAACCACCTGTGCCCATTTTCCCACTTTCCACATATCCCAAGTTTTCTATTAGTCCTTATACCCCTTTTCCAACTCTCCATATATCCCAAGTGTTCTGTTAGTCCCAGTTCCCTTTCTTTGACTCTCTACATATCCCAAGTGTTCTATCAGTCCTCCTTCCTCTTTTTTAACTCTCCACATATCGCAAGTGTTCTATTAGTCCTTGCACCCCTTTTCCAACCCTCCACATTTCCCAAGTGTTTTAGTAGTCCCTGTACCCCCTTCTCAGCTCTCCACATAACCCAAGTGTTCTATTAGTCCTTGTACCCCTATTCAAACTCTCCAAATCCCAAGTATTTTATAACTACCTGTGTCCCTTTTCCAAATTTCCACATATCCCAAGTTTTGTATTAGTCCTCGTACCCCTCCATATATCCCAAGTGTTCTATTAGTCCCAGTACCCCTTCTTCAAATTTCCACATAACCCAAGTGTTTTGTCATTCCCTTCACCCCTTTTCCTACTCTCCACACATCCCAAGTGTTCTATTAGTCCCTGTACCCCTTTTCCTGCTCTCCACATATCCCAAGTGTACTATTAGTTTGTGTACCCCTTTTTCAACTTTCCGCATATCCCTAGTTTTCTATTAGTCCTTCTACCCCTTTTCCAACTCTCTACATATCCCAAGTGTTCTATCCATCCCTGTACCCCTTTTCCTACTCTCCACATATCCCAAGTGTTCTATTATTCACAGTACCCCTTTTTCAACTTTCCACGTAACCCAAGTGTTTTATCAGTCCCTTTACGCCTTTTCCTACTCTCCACATATCCCAAGTGTTCTATCAGTCCTTGTACCCCTTTTCCAACTCTCCATATATCCCAGGTCTTCCATTAGTCCCAGTATCCCTTCTTTAACTATCCACATATCTCAAGTGTTCTATGAGTCCTTGTACCCCTTTTCTAATTCTCCAAATCCCAAGTGTTATGGCTACCTGTGCCACTTTTTTAACTTTCCACATATTCCAAGTGCCCTATTAGTCCTTGTACACCTTTTCCAACTTTCCATACATCCCAAGTGTTCTATCAGTCCCAGTACCCTTTTTCCAACTCTCCACATATCCCAAGTGTTTTATTAATTCCTCAGTCATCACTTTCCCCCCTCTACTCACTCGCACTGCATCACTGGCCTTCCCTTCACTTCCCTCACTAGCCTATCTCATTACCTTCGCTCACTAATAATTATTTCCTCAACGTTTCCTCGATTCCCCTACTTCTCTTCCCTAATTGCCCCCTTGTTTGCCCTTTTTACCTTTCTCATATTTCACCTACTACCCCTCCGCTCACTTCCTCTTACCCCATTTACCCGCGCACCGCCTCCCCATTTTCCCTACTTACACTGTCCTCATTTGCCCTATTTCCTCCTTTAATCATTCCCCCTCAATTTCACTACTTCCCACCCCTCATCTCGCCTCGCTTCTTCTACGCCCCTCCCCTTATTTCCCCTTATTTCTACCCTTATTTGCCCTAAGTCCCTTACATCCTCACCCCTCTTTTCTCGTTTCCTCTCATCTCATTTCCCCTCCTGGAAAAAAAGTGTGGCAACAAATATTTAATTTTTAAGTAAACAGTTAAATTTTCAGTTAAAAAAATTAATTTAAAATACAAAATGAAGCGAACTGCTAACAAAATAATTTGACTTTCGACCGAAGGGATGAATCGTCGACTAAAAAATAATTTTTCAAACAAATTATTTCATTTTTCAATCAAATAGTTTAATTTTCGACCAAAAATGATAACTTTTTTCAGGAAATATTTAATTTTTGTGAAAAATGGGAGGAGAAATGAAGGGAGGGGGGAATTGGGAGGGAATGAGGTAAGGGGAAGTAGTATAAGTGAGGGTAAAGATGAGAGGGGAAGGTATGAGTAATGGTGGTTCGAGTAGTAGGGTAAGTGAAAGGAAAATGTAGGAGTGAAAGTAGGGGAAGTGAGTGGAGGGAAGGTAGAGGTATTTAGGGAAAAAGGGTGGGTTATTAGGGGAAGTGAGGGGAGGGGAAATGGAGGTATTTGGGGAAATGAGGGGTGGTATATTAGGGGAAATGAGGGGAGGTTAATTAAGGGCAATGGGGGCAAGTAGAAGGTGGGGAAGCAGGAGAAATGATCGTAAATAAGGGGTGGGGAAGTATGGTAAGTGATAAAAAATGAGGGGAAATGTGGGGAATGGAAGTAGGTGATGTAGGAAATGGCAGTGACAGCTGGGGCAGGGATGTAGGGGAAGGGAAATCTCAGTAGCGAGGGGAGGGGAAAGTGGTGGATGAAGAAGTTAGGGAGGGGGCCGTAGATTGAAATGAGGGTCATAATTTTCATTTTAATGATTAATCATGTGCTCTAATTTGGTCTGATTATTCTCTTTGAGTTTGGTTTAAACTCAGTGCTATTAATATGCTCTTTGAATTCAATATGAAATTAAGCTTAGAGATTTACCTGAAATTCACCCTCGATTCTTTTAAATTCAGTGTCATTAATATAAATTCAGTTAAATTGGTTCTCTTAAAATCGAGTAATTAATTTTTCTTACATTTTCTTCGAGTGACTTTGCATTAATTTTAATTAACTTTTCTCATATTCTCTTCGGCGATACAATATAATCTCATAAGATCGAAACTTTTTTTTTCAAGTCGACTATTTTTCTATCAGAGAGAATATTTCTGTAATTTAAAATAATTCTTATTTTTTTACATCTTGGATAATAAACTCTTTAATATTTTTAATTTTTTGATATAAATATAATCTTTTCTAGGAATCTACATTATCATCGGAGATGGTAACGATCAATCAGAGCTATAGATTAAAATTTTCTAAATTAAATTTATTCAATCAACTTTTTGTGTTCAACTGTTTTACAGAATATTCTTCTTTTGGTTTGAAAGTTCAACAATTTAGCAAAACTTTTTTTTTCTTTTATGACTGAAAAATCTTTATGTGTTGAAAATTGCTGTCTTCGTGTTTAGAAAATTCATCACTTTATTTGAAAATTTGTCTCTTTAGTTGAAAATTTGATTTTTTTTGTAGAAAATTAATATTCCTGGTTGAAAGTCGTTTTTTTCGTTTTAAAATTTATTTATTTTGGTAAAATCGTCATCTTTTTTGGTTGAAAAAAAAGCTATTACATTTTTTGTTGAGAATTCATCTTTGTAGGTTAAAAATTTAACTATTTCGTTAAAACTCTTTTGTTGAAAATTCGAATCATTGGTCGACAATTCAACAGTTTTGTAGAAGTTTTGTTTTAAATCCGTCCTTTTGGATAAAGAGTTAATTTTTTCATTTAAAAATTAATCTCTTTGATTGAAAATTTACTTTGATGCTGTTGAAAATTTGATTATTTGGTTGAAAATTCATCTTTCTTGATTTAAAATAACTTTTTTGTTGACAGTTCATCTTTTCAGGTTTGAAATTTCACTGTTTTCTAAAACCTCTATTGCAATTATATACTTTTTTAAATGTATGTGATGTTGTGAAATGAGTATCTACATTTAATTTTCAAAATAAAATAATATGTATATATATTTTAATCTCTTTTAATTAGTTTAAAAGGTTATTAATAAATTAAATATATATAAATTCAATTTCAAAGTTGAAGAAAAATATAATGTGAAAATGATTTGAATGCTTCAATGAAAATTGTTAATGCTTAATGCTTTTTATGTTGCGAACTAAAATTTAGTTTTTTTTTTAATTAAGTAACTTATGTATATTGATTTTTCACTTGAAAGTTATATAATTAAATATTAGATATATTAATTATAATAAAAGTTTATTTTCATTAAAAATACCCCTATCCCAATTACATAATTTTTCAAATATTGCTGATGTTGTGAAATGAGTATTTGAATTTAATTTTCAAAATTATATGTCAATATATTTTATTTATTTTTTCAATCAGTATAAAAGGTTTCTAACCAATCAAACTTTCAGAAATGAAAGCGAAAATTAAAAAAAATGTAAAGTAAAAATAATTTGAATGTTTGAATGAAAATTATAGTTCAATGCTTTTTATCTCGTTAACTGATCAATTAATTATTAGTTGATTATTTTTTTAACAATATTAGATTACATAAAGATAGAATTTTAATTTTTCTCTGTTAAGTAATATAAACTGATTATTTATTCTAAGGTTATCTAATTGGATATTGGCTATAATTTATTCAATAAAAGTTTCTTTATGTTTAAACCACCTCTATTCCAATTATTTAATTTTCGTAAATTTTTGGGATGTTGTGAAATGAGTATCGCAAATGTGTTGTGAAATGAATATCACAAATGTGTTGTGAAATGAGTATCGCAAATTTTTTTTTAATTTTCAGTGGAATTAGTTTAAAAGGTACCTTATAATTCAGATATCCAAAAATATAAGATAAAAATTATTTAAATGTTTCAATAAAAACAATTGTGTATTCCTTTTTATGTTGTAAACTGATTAACCTATTGATTGTTTCATTTTTTCACAATATTAAATTATGTAAAGATGGAATTTTAATTGTTGTCAATTAAGTAACATAAATTGGTTATTTACTTTAAGATTTTTTAATTCAATATTGGTTATTGTTTGTGTAATAAAAAATTACTTTTTGTTTAAAATACATCTATTACAATTATATATATTTTTTAAATGTTTATGATGTTGTGAAATGAGTATCCGAATTCAATTTTCAAAATTATACGTACAAATGTTTTAATTTTTTTCGAAAATTAGTGTAAAAGGTTAGTATTATTCCAAATTTTCAGAAATGAAATTTCAAGCTTAAAACAAATATAAAGTAAAAATTATCTTAATGTTTCAATTAAGATCAAGGTCATTCTTGAAGTAACATTCAACGAGGAATTTAATGGTGACCTTTATTTTGAAATGACCTTGAAATGTCCTTGAAGGTCATCGTCAATGTCATGCTCAAGGTCACCACTGAATAGGCCTTGTTAACGTTAGTACCTTTGTTCGTTAAGAAAAAAAATTGAAAAACTTCTATTCCCAGAGGTATGCAGACCTTGATTAAGTTTAAATAACCTTAGAGTGACCTTCAAGGTTACACTGTACTGATGCTTGACCTGGGTACATATTTAAACGTGAAATTTCCCGCTCTATCGACTGCCGATGTCAAAAAAGAGGTTTCCATTTTTTTTAAGTTGACCTTGAAAATTTTTTGAAGGTCATCGTCAAGAGCGAAATGAAGGTCACCATTGACACTTCTGGTTGAAAGCTACTTCAATAATGACCTTGAACTCCTCGAAAAATATCTCACCTGAGGAAATATTTAGCCGTCCCGGGTCTTTTTGATTCGCAAATCGGGAATTCGAGCCTTGAGTGAAAGTTTCTTCGGTTGCTCCTGACGCGAACGGAAGTTCGAAGATCGTGGAAAGCTGATAATATTCACAGATCGGCAGCGACCCTGAGGAATATCGATCCCGCAGGAGAAGGTCGACCTGGAGGCAAGGCCAGCCGGCGTTCCTTTTATTAGGGTAGCATTAATTTTTCATACCTCCCTTCCTTCCTGCCACCCTTCCACCCTGTCAGCCAACCTGAGCTGAGCAACAATCCTAAACATCGCGGTTAATCTCTCCTGAAAATCAAAGTCAATTTATTGGCTAAAAGTATATAAAGATGATAGATAAATTTCTGCAAAGGAATTTTAAAATTAAGGATCAAACCACCGACAGCTAAAATTTAGTGATTGTGAATTCTCTTTTGTGAAAGCTCCTTAGGCTTTAACGAACACGTTCTCATCAAGTGTCTCGTGAGGAAAAAGGGTTTAGAAGCAAATTTTCATATCTAATTAAAAAAAAAAAATTAATTAAAAGTTGTATTGTACCTTGTGTCCTTCTGTCCAAAAATTGATTTTTTTTATAAAATATATAAATTGTTTGAACAATTTATTATTGTTTTTAGCAATTTTCTTTTAGAATAGAGATAGAAAGTCGCGGTTTTTTCACAAATTTCCCACTTTTTGTCCACTTTTCAATTAAAGTGAGTTAAATTATTAAGTAAAGTTAACAAAATTTATTGTCTAAACAATTTATTATTATTGATAATATTCAGTTTGAATAATGCTAGAAAGTTGCGATTTTTTCTCAAATTTTCAACTTTTTTTCCACTCTTCACTTGGAGTGAGTGAAAATTTAATTTATTATAACAAAAATAATTGTTTAAACAAACTATCATTATTTATAACTATATTCTCCTTTATTAATGCTAGATAGTTGCGGTTTCTTCTGAAAATTTTAACTTTTTACCCACATTTTACTTAATAAAGTAATAATTAATGCAAGTTACAAACGTGCTTATTTAAACAATCGATTATTGTTTATAACTATATTCACTCAGAATGATGCGATGAAGTTTCTTTTTTTCTAAAATCTTTGTTTTTGCTTCAACTTTTTAGTCATGGACAAATAATGAATGAACCTCAGGCGTATAAAACGAAAATTTTCGATTCAAACATATTTTGATATCAGCCCCCCCCCACCCTCTTCCAAAAAATTTATTCAGGAAAAAGAAAGAAATTGTTTTAAATAAATTTCTCTCTGATGTTTTTTATTATTTGTTTATTGTTTATTACAATTTGTTTATTATTTGTGTATTGTTCATTTATTATTTATTGTGGACAGAAAGTTAAAAGTACCAGCAAAAAACCGCAACTATCTGGTATTAATATAGATGAAGACAGGTATTATCAATAATAATTTGTTTGAACAATTATTTTCGCTCAATTTAAATAATTATTAAGTTAATTCATGTGAAAAATAGACAATTATTTGAAAAACTCAGAAGAAACCGCAACTCTCTAGCATTAATATAGAAAAAGATAGCTGTAAACTATAATAATTTGTTTAAACAATCATTTCTGCGATAATAAATTGAACATCAACTCACTCCAAGTGAAAAGTGGACAAAAAGTAAAAAATTTCAACAAAAAAAACTGCAGCTTTCTAGCGTTATTCATGTTGAATATTATTAAAAATAATGATAAATTATTTAAACAATTATTTTCGTTAACAGTAATGAACCTTCACCTCATTCTAATTGAAGATTGGACAAAAAGTGGAAATTTTTTCAAAAAACCGCGACTTTCTTCATTCCAAGAGAAAATTACTAAAAACAATCAATTATTTAAACAATTCATTTAAACCTCTAATTATCTGTATAAAGTAGTATTCATTGTATTGAAAACAATTTGTGTTAACAAATTTTTTTTAAATTTTAATGAGCGCCAAAAACTCGCAAAACCCATATTTTCACTTATGGTGTTTTTTAGGACCCTATATATCAGATTTATGGGGGTAAAATTTAAAAAATAATATTTTATTCGTATTCTATGGCTAGTCCTTGATAATCATTAATTAAAAGCACAAATGTACCTAAAATAATTCTAATTTTAATAAATTAATATGTATAGTCACCTAACTACTAATTGAATCAAATCATTCATTTTTAATGCATTATGATTTTTAATTAATGATTATGCGCTGTTGGTTAATTATCTAATACAGACTGGTATCCCTTTTATCATTAGTCTAATTATTGAGGAATTATCTCGAATAGATTAATTATGCTTTGTTCGCTCAATCTTCATATTATGCAACGCCTTTAAGAGGGGGGGGGGGGGTCGAGAAATGTTACGTAACATTTTTTTAAATGTAATAACTTATTTAAAAAAATTGTGAAATAATGTAAGATATTTTATGTATTTTATATATCAAAGATTTGAAGAGATTTAAAATTAGGTTTGGAATTCACCCGGAATTCTTATTAATTTATCCTGAATTCTCTTAAATTCTTTGGAATTCTTTTGAATTTTTGTAATTCACTTGAATTCTTCTAATGGGCCCAGCCGGATAATAAAGATTCACACAGTTTGCTTACATATCGGGCATTAATTATAAATTTTCTGAAATTTGTTGAAGTTGTGGAACATCGTAGAACAAATTGAAAAACGTACTTTCATACGGATATCGGACTTCGGAGGCCTTAAATAACTATTAAAAAAATATACAGGTGACTTCTTCACAATCTTCAATAAAAATAGTCGTCTAGAATGTTCCCGAAACTTGTTTCCCTAACAAAATATTTTTTTACACGAAATTAGCGAACCCTAACCCACGTACCCTCACTGTCCTGAGATTTGTCCCCACCCCTTCTTCGTCGAAGATGGCCATTCTTAGACACTTGTCTATGTGAATAATTAGTTGAGAAAATATTTTAAAAAATACCTATTTTAGTATAAATTTTATTTTATTTTTTTTGCTACCTTGCATTTTTTGAGCATGTCCAAGGCACATTATATGAGGATCAGGGGTGAGGGCGTAATTTAAAAGTGACTGGATGCATATTATTCCTTGAACCTTCCTGAAGAGGTGAACAAACTTTATTTTACAAAAAGTTAATAACAAGTACTTTCTTTCCATTTTTTCGAAAATCGAGCCGTGCAATGGAAAATTAATTAATTTGTGTCATACGAATATGAGTCTTCGAAGGCCTTAAATAACTATTTAAAAAAATATACAAGTGACTTTTTCACCATTTGCAATAGAAATAGTCGCCTAGAATGTTCCCGAAACTTCTTTCCTTGACAAAATTTTTTTTACACGAAATTAGCGAACGCTAACCCACGCACCCTCACTGTCCCGAGATTTCTCCCCACTCCTAAAGAGTAAAGTTGAATTTTTAAGCTAAAAACCAAATAATAAAACTTTTAACCAAAAAAAATTAGTTCTTAACCAAAAATTTGATAGTAGACTTTTCAACAGAGATTAATGAACTTTCAACCAAAAGTAGTTGGATTTTCTCATCAGCTCGCATTACTTTATTACTTTTAAAATATTAGGATAGAAAACTGGCAAATGTGGTGCAAAAATCAAATTAATTTTCCATTACACAGCTCGATTAAAAAAAAAAAAAATGGAAAAAGTAGTACTTGTTATTAACTGACTTATTTATTAACTGATCCTCGTATAATGTACCCTGTACATGCTAAAAAATGCAAAGTACCAGTTTTATGTAAAATAGCAGCGAAAAACGGTATTTTGAAAGATATTTCCTAAATTAATTATTCACATGTACAATTCTCTAAGAATGGCCCCATCTTCGACGAAGAAGGGGTGGGAATAAATCTCGAGGCAATGAGGGTACGTGGGTTAGCGTTCGCAGATGATAAGGTTGTTATGGCAGATTCAATCGAAGACTTGCAAATAATGTTGAGCAAACTGAATAAAAGTAGAAAATGGTAAAAAATACAATTTTATAATTTTTTTAATAGTCATTTAAGGTCTTCGATGTCCGATATTCGTATGAAAGTACGTTTTTCAATTTATTCTACGATGTTCCACCACTTTGAAAAATCTCAAAAAATGTTTAATTAATACTTGATATATAAGCAAAGTGTGATTTTTTTGCTGATGCATGTATTTTTGTTTCCGAGAAAATTCGACTTGAAATATTTGAATGAAATAAATTGAAATAAATTGATTAAATGCGTGAATGAAAATCAATTTTTTCGGTTGAAGATTCATCATTTTAATTTGAAACTCATCTCTGGTTGAAAATGTAACTACTTCGTTAAAAATCAATTTATCTTTTTGGACCTGGCGTTCGAATCCCAGCAGACTGAAAGGAATAATAAATAATAAAAAATAATAATAAATAAATTTAATTTTGAACATTTATTTATTTTTGGTTGAAAATTCACTTTTTCTAGTTCAATGTTCAACAATTTGGATGAAAATTTGTCTTTTTCAATTAAAGTAGTCCAGTTGAATATTCCATAATTTTAGTTAAAAATTCATCTCATTGGTTGAACATTCATTTTTGCCTACAAATTTAATCATTCAATTTTTGGTTGAAAAATTATATTTTTTCGTTTTTGATAAAAAATGCAATTATTTTAGTTAAAGAATCATCATTTCAGTTAAAAATTTATCTTTCTGGTTTAAAATTCAACTATTCCAGCTAAAAGTTTAGAATTTCATCTGAAAATTCATCTGTTTGGTTAAAGAATAACATTTTTTAACTAAAAAGGTTACCATTCTATTTTCGGTTTTTAATTTTCGGACTAGATTTTGTTTTCAATTTTTAAAAATGTTTACAAATTTTAATTTTTTTTCAGAATTTTTGCAAAACTCTTAAATATCTTTTAGAATTATTCGATTTATGGAGGTTTCTATTGAAACCTTCCAAAACTCCTAAAAAGCTTCAAAATTTTATCTCAATATCTTCAAAAATGCACATTTTGTTTGTAATTTTTTGAAGTCTTTTCAAATCTCAAAATATTTTCAATTTTTTCATAAACCCTCCTTATATCTTTTAAGCGTGAATCTTAGGTGTGAAGAGAAACAAAATGGCGTCCGTATGGAAAATTTAACTTTATTGATGAACAAATTGTACCACAAATATTGAATTCACATATTTTTCTACAGATATTTCGCTTGTTATTCGAAAAAGCATAAGTACGGTAACATAATAAATATTACCATTAAAAAAAATCTGAAACAAAAATTAATTATTGTTTGTGTCATCTACCATTCTTGTGAGAAAATGTTCTGCGATTGGACAATTCTTTCCTAAGGGGGCTTCCTCGATTTCTTGCGTGGTCATCTCTTCAACATCGCCGCTTTTCATATTTATTTTTGCCCGCCTTCGATAGCCTTTTATTAGTGCATATATTCCACGAAGATGTCTATTGTTTTCCATCACTATTGCAAAGACGTCTCCATTGGAGGTTGATAATACAGTTTGTTCTCCGGTTGGCATGGGCCCAAGAACCTGATATCTTCCTCTCACTTGAATTGGTGCATCGCGAGGAAAAGTGTATCCTCGAATTTCGAATCGCCGGTTCGGATTTGTGTACGGGATAAGCCGAACAGATCTATTTTCTTCATGTCTAATTCCGAGTATGCGTAAAATTGACCGAATGGCAGGAGGAGACCCAGACCTGACACGAAGAGGAGGCTCGGCTGGAGGAGAAGACCTGACTGCAGAACGCGGAAAATGAGTCCTGGCAGGAGAAAGAGGCCTTCGAGGGGAATAAAAAAATCCACCATTATGATCACCAGGAATAGGAACAGATCTAATTTCTAAATCTTCATTTCCACGTGAGCGCGAAGAAGAAGGAATGCCAGGAAGAGCCGGAATGCCAGGAACAGCCGAAATGCCAGGAGGAGACGGAATGCCAGGAGGAGACCTGGACCTGGCACGAAGAGAAGGCTCAGCAGGAGAAGCCCTGATCGAAGAACCCAGATGATGAGGTCTGGCAGTAAAAAGAGGCCTTTCAGGGGAATAAGAATGTCCACCACGAGGAAAATCAGGAATAGGAGCGCCATTAGGTAAACAATCAAACTGTGCACTCAACTCTGCAACAAGAAAATATCTTTCAGTATTTTTTTCTCTGGCATATTTGTCATTATGGTACACTGATAGGGCTGATTAATTGATTCAAATCGAAAATTCAACAATTTGGTTAACAATTAATGTATTTTACCTAAACAAAATTTTGGTGTGGAAAAAGAATCTTCGTGATTGAAAATTTTACTGCTTTGCTTAAATTCAAATTTCTGTGTCATGAATTCATTTTTTTAGTTCAAGAACCATCTCTTTGGTTGAAAATTCAACTTATTTGTGGTAAATAATAATTTGCTTCTAGTTTATTTTTTCACTTGAATAAAAAATCTCTTTTTTTTTAGTAGAAATTCAAATATTTGGTTAAATTGTTTGTCTTTCTCGATGTAAAGATCTATACTTCTTGAGGATTCACCTATTTTGTTGAAATTCAGCTATTCGGTTAATTTTTTTTCTTCTGTCATGTAAAAATCTATATTTGTGGAGAATGCATATTTCTTCATTGAATTAAACCTTTTTTTCTTTAATCTTTTCTGATCAGAATATCAACTATTACATGTTTCATCGAGAGTTATTTAACGCATAGAACTCTTTTGAAGAATAAAAAAGAGATTGTTATCAATTATTATTGATAACTAAATAAATATTTAGTAGCGATTGAATTTATTTTATCATTATTGATTGAATTCAGTAGGTAGTTGTTGCATTTTTAGATATGGTTAGCAAATTTATAACGCAATAAATATATATCTTACGCAATTTGTGTATGACCCAGTGCGAGCTTACAATATATGCACGTGCATATATGGTACGAATTCCAGATGTGCACGTGCACATATGGTACGAAATCCAGATGTGCACGTGCACATATGATACGAAATCCAGATGTGCACGTGCACATATGGTACGAATTTCATACAAATGGGTATACTTTTTGAATTCCAGTCTTTTCAGAATTAATTTGTATTCATTTTGGACAAAGTCAAACAAAGTTTGAAAGAAAACCGCAATTGTGATAAAATGTAGATTAAATTGCACAAATTATGATTTGCTTATAGGCTAAAAAATGTGCTAAAAATTACAAATATATTATTTTATTATATTCACCAATAGAACTGAGGATAACAGTCAAGAAGAAGACGAATGTAGAAACAACCCTCATCTTTTCTTATTAGAGGAAGAATTGATTAATTTAGTGAAGAATTTCGTTAACGATGTAACTGTTGAATATTCGAGTGCTTTATTAGATTGTATAAATACATTCATATCTTAGAGTCGTTATCTCATAGATAAATAACCTGCGTCAAGGTTGTCCTTCTAAGATATTTACATTTCATTAGCGTAAGTTTCATGGAAAAAATGCGCAGAAAATATTGAAACATCCATTCCACTTTTTTGTAAGAATGGATTTTATCTCTCTACTTATTGTTTGTGTTTTTCAATAGTTAAAATGTAATTTCTCATTTCTGACTCTTTAAATAACTATTACGAAAAAGGGAATTTTATATCCACTTACAAAAATAAAAAATAAATGAATAAAGAAAATAATGAAAATAATTAATTTTTACTTTAATAATTGAAATTTTGTTATACGATTACATGGTCACTAGTAACAATAATTTCTCTGATGTTATTCTTCTCAAGATTCATAAAATATTTTTCAAAGACTTCACAGGTTTTTAACATTCATTTTATTATTTATTATTCTCAAGCCAGAATTATAAAGTGCGAGGATTGCTGCTGAAGGTAGCCCAATATTGTGTTCTTACTTATCACGCTAGCTTTATGTAATTTTTGTTATCAAATAACAGTTTAAAAAAAAATTCATTTTAAATTTCTGGCATTTGGATTAATAATTGGGGAATGAGAAATTGAAGGTCACTTTTATTGGCGGAAAAAATTCCCGTTTAAAATTTTTTTTCCAAATTTATTAAATCGTCATGAAAAATGATGTGAATATAACATTTCATTTTGGTCTCTGAAGTCCAAAATCACTTTTACCATGAATTATATTATACACTTCACCTTGGAGTTCTAAAATGTTTAATTATTTTGAAAATTTAATAAATAAATCAATTAGTATTGAATAGTGATTATTATAAGCACTTAAACTTTAACAAGAAAAGCGTAATTTTTGTGGCCGAGTAAACGGGGATTATGTCTGGAATTTTTTGAAAATTATTTATGATTTTGTGATTTTTCAACTTTTCTTGATACACAAATACCGCCAAAAAATAGATTACGATGTTATTCGACAAAGCATAAGTTATTGCATTTTCCCTCTCATTGCTCATTTCATAAGGTTTGTTTGAATTTCATTTTTATACTTAGTTCAATATCATAAATACCAACAATTTAAAAAAATTAAATCAATCTTGTACACGAACGTCATCTACCATTATTGTATGAAAATTCTGTTTGATTGGGTAGTCCTTGCCTAAGAGAGTTTCCTCGATTTCTTGCGTGCTCATCTCCTCAACGTCGCCGCTTCTCATATTTAATTTTACCCGCCTTTGAGAGCCATTTATTACTTGATATATTCCACGAAGAAGTCTACTATTTCCTGTCACTATTGCAAAGACGTCACCACTGGAGGTTGACAATACAGTTTGTTCTCCGGTTGGTATTGGCGCAAGGACATTATGTCTTCCTCGAACTTGAATTGGCGCCTCGCGAGGAAAAGTGTATCTTTGAATTTCGAATCGACGGTTCGGATTCGTGTAAGGAATAAGCCGAACAGATCTATTTTCTTCATGTCGAATTCCAAGTACGTGTAAAAGTTGACGAATGGCAGGACGAGATCTGGACCTGGCAAGAAGAGAAGGTATGGCAGGAGGAGATCTCGACCTGGCACGAAGAGACGGCTCGGCAGGAGGAGAGGGCCTGCCCGGAGAAGACGGAGATTGAGGAATGGCAGGAGGAGACCTTACTGGAGAATCAGAAGTTCCGCTACGAGGAACACCAGGAATAGGAGCGCCATTAGGCAAACAATCAAACTGTGCACTCAACTCTGCAACAAGAAACGAAGGATTCTATTTATCTTGTATCTTATATTCTGGAATTGCTCTCTCTGGCATATTTTTCACCACGGCAAACTGCCAGGGGTGGGGTTAACATGATGCGTGACGATTTGTGATGAATTTGGGCTGGGGTTAACGCAGAATGTGCAATCATACATGGAAAGTACATAAAAATGTGAATAACTGTGGGATTTTACCATATGTGCACGTACACATATGGTACGAATTCCATATCAATAAGGAGACTCTTGAAATTCCATTTTTTGAACACACACTCGTTATGGATTTCCCCGCAATAAATTCAGATTAAATTGGTATTCATTTTAGACAAAGTCAAATAAAGTTTGAAAGAAAACGGCAATTCTGGTACAATGCAGATTAAATTGAACAAAATCCAATTCGCTTATAGCCTAAAAAATTTGCTAAAATTACAGATATTTTATTATATTCACCAATAGAATTGAGAATAACAGTCAAGGACAAGACGAGAGTAGAAACGATCGGCATCTTTTCTCATCAGAGGATAAACTAATCAATATAATAATCAAGAATTTGATTAACACTGTAAATAATGAATATTCTGGTCCTTTATCAGATTTTATTTATCTTAAAGAAGTGATCGCATATATGATAGGCGTCAAGGTTGCCTTGCTCAGATATTGACATTTAATTAAAGTAGGTTTCGAGGGAAAGATTATAATTACCTAATGCGTTAAAACTGATATCACAATTTATATAATATTTTATGTTCACGCGCAATTTGTCGTTCAAGTGACTCTTAAACATTTCTAAATGTACAAAAAGTCTTATCTGATAGATAAATAATATTCTTCAAGGTCGCCCTTCTAAGATTTCATTTCATTAGCCTAAGTTTCGTAGACAAATGTTGTTACTAGAGTCGTTAAAACTTAGTTTATTTTGTGATTTTTCAACTTTTCTTGAAATACCTTTATAATACTCAAATACCGCCAAAAAATATATTACGATGTTATTCGAAAAAGCATGAGTTATTACATTTTCCCTCTTATTACTCATTCCGTAAGATTTAGTTTTATACTTCGTTTAGTATAATAAACATTACCAATTTAAACAAAAATTAAATTAACTTTGCGAAAGAAAGTCATCCACCATTATTGCATGAAAGTTTAGTGGGATTGGGTACTCCTTGCCCACGGGAGTTTCCTCGATTTCTTGCGTCGTCATCTCTTCCACATTGCCGCTTTTCATATTTATTTTGGCCCGCCTTTGATAGCCTCTTATTAGTGAAAACATTCCACGAAGACATCTATTATTTTCCGTCAATATTGCAAAGACGTCGCCATTGGAGGTTGATAATACAGTTTGTTCTTTGGTAGATATGCGCCCAAGGACATTATATCTTCCTCGAACTTGAATTGGTGCCCCGCGGGGAAAATTGTATCTTTGAATTTCGAATCGCTGGTTCGGATTCGTGTACGGAATAAGCCGAACAGATTTATTTTCTTCATGTCTAATTCCAAGTACTTGTAAAATTGAAAGAATGACAGGAGGAGATCTAGACCTGGCACGAAGAGACGGCTCGGCAGGAGGAGAAGAACTGACTGCAGGACGTGGAGAATGTGGCCTGGCAGGAGAAAGAGGCTTTTCAGGAAAATCAGAAGGTTCACCGTGAGGAATACCGGGAATAGGGGCGCCATTTGGTAAACAATCAAACTGTGCACTCAAATCTGTAACATGAAACGGAAGATTTAATTTTCCTGGTTTGTTATAAAAAATGTGCTTGAAATTTCAGATATATTATTTTATTATATTCACCAATAGAATTGAGGATAATAGTCAAGAACAAGATAAGAACGATCGACATCTTTTCTGATTAGAGGAGAAACTAATTAATGTACCTATTAATTAGGAATTGGATCAACACTGTAACTAATGAATATTCTGTTTCTTCATCAGATTCTATTTATCTTAAAGAAGTGCTCTCATATATGGTAGTCGTCAATGTTGTCGCTCAGATATTTACATATAATTAGAGTAGGTTTCGAGGGGAAAAAATACTTTATTCGTGAAAACTGATATCACGGTTTGTATAATCTTTTATGTTTGTGCGCAATTTGTTGTTTAAATGGAACATTTGTATAGTACCTGCCCAATGAGTTATTTTAAATTCCCGGCAATGTTCCGATTTTCTCCCTCGTCAAGGTTGTCCTTCCAAGATATTTACATTTCATTAGCCTGAGTTTCCTTGAAAAATGTTGCTTCTATATACACTAAAATCAAAGAATATTTTGATGCTATGGTGCTATGCTATGCTGTGCACACGCGAAATTCCATTCAACTGAAGCAATAGGTCTGTTGTAAAAATCTGCATCGACCCGGGAATTTTTTGATTAATTGGCCGTTTTTCTATTAGTGTATAGATTATCATCATTCACCAAAGGGCAAAAGTCAGTGATGTCATGTGGCGTCTGTGAGCGCCATGTTTAATTAATTTCAAAGTTTATGTAATAAATCAATTAGTATAGACTAGTGATTATTATAAGCGCTTGAAATTTAACTGCAAAAGTGTAATTTTTTGGCCGAGTAAACCGTGTAACATTGGTCAATCTATGGTTGGCATGGATCGCGCGGAAAATGTAATTTAATTCAATTCGATTACGTGATTTTACCCTTAACTGCTAACTCTTCCATATAAAATTGTACTTTTACACCCTGAAAGTTAAATTGTCTCAAAAAGAGATTATTTTTGATTTTATCTTTAATATATATGTCGCAAATTAAACATCTTTCATGAATAATTTTGGGTTCATGAAAGTGGTAGTTTAAATTGCTTTTAATGGAGCCTGTTCAACAGCTCGCGTCCAATAACACATACTGGATTAAGCGTTGGGAGGACATTAAAAGTAGCCCTTACCTCCCTATTTTGAAAAATTACCCTTAATGAAACCCTGGGAATTAGGACGAGGTTACCGTTGGGATCAGTGTTCGTAACTATGCTTTTTAGGATACGCAAGTTTTGGAAGCGGAAGTAGTTGGCAGCTAAGAATTCACTCGATATAAAGTTTTCAGGAGATCTTGGTTCAACAAATGCCAAGGATTCAATGTAATTTATCGCGACCCCGTTGATGTCCATATTTTAATCCATAAATTAACCAATTGTCTATTAAAAATTCGTAGAAATGGTGGGCTCACTCGAGCGCGAATAGGAGTTGCGAACGCTATTTCGCTAGATCTTCTCTTGGTTAATTCTTTACTCTTAACAAATTAGACGCGTTGATCGGTAAATCTTCCTGATACGGAAGTTTTCCCCCTTGAATATCCAGGAGTTTCTTCTTTAATTTTACGTTTTGCTCTGTTCTTAATTACGTTTTAAATCACGCGTCATTCTAATCCATCAAGGTGCAATGACAAAATTAGAAATCAACTTGATTTTCCTAGCTCTTAATTTTGAATCTTAAAAATCAGCGCGAATTTAGAACTCGCGGAAATGTTAAATTAAACTTTTTCCTTTTTTATAAACGTCTAATTAAATTTAGACCTGGTTGATTTCTTTATACCGATTTTATCTAATTATCATAGAACACTTCGGGTATCAGGCGGTCTAGTTTCCAGGACTTAGCCTGGTTAAGAAGTCCGCCATGATGCCAAGTGTCAAATTTTTGATGATAAATTCGGTAAGTTTTAATCGCACACAATTCCAGAATGGGACCCCATCCACTTACTTCGCGCCTTAGGGAGTTTTGGTCTTCAATTTCCGGGTCTGATCCCGGTTGATAGAAGGCCGCCACTCCAGCAGGTTGTAAGTTGACAGACGCCAATGTGGGATTGCGTAAGTCCGAATTTAATAATTTCTCGTAAAAGAACCAATATGAGCAAATAATTATATAATTTTTAATAAAAAACCTTGTTTTGAAATCCTGGATAGTCCTGCCTAGATAGGAGAATATTCCGGTGGTAGCATTCGCAAGCGTCGATTCGGTACGTTTCCAGCTAGTCTGGCTAGAGTTTCGGAGAACTCCGTTCTCCAACTCAGTTGAATCGCAAGTGTCATTCGCTCGCGCCGTATCAAACGAGTGGTCCCCTGTATGCTTGGTCCCGCTAGTCTCCCTACTCCTGGGGGTCCGGTTGCGCACGCGTTTATCGAGTTTCCCGCTTGTCGGCTGACAGATATTTGTTGACGAGCATTTCGTGTTCCTATCCTTATTTTCCTTATAGCTGTCGCTTTTCTTCTTATCGCACACAGCTGTTGGCGCGAATTTGTCAATATGTCTTTACTCAGCTGACTTATATTTGTTGACGAGCATTTCCTGTTTCTGTCCTTATTTTCCTTATCGCTGTCGCTTTTCTTCTTATCGCTCACAGCTGATGGCGCGAATTTGTCAATATTTCCCTAGTCAGCTGACTTATATTTATTTTCTTCCATCAGCTGGCGCGGTGACGAGTTGAACCGTCTCAACCGGGAATATGTCTGGATTTTTTTTAATGAAGTTCGGCCAACCTTATTAATGTTCAGTGTAGGTTTTGATTTAAAATTAAAATATTTTTTGGTGGAAATATCAATTATTATATTTTTCTTCAAGAATGAATTTTTTTTCTTAGTATTATTATTATTTTCCAGTGTAGAAGGATATAATTTAGTCGTGCAATCCCTAATTTACTTTTTTAAAGATTATGTCATTCATGACTCACACACGACTTTTATGCAGCGGCTTGAAATCGTGAGGTTTACTTTTCTCATTTGGGTCTGAATTTTAGGTGTGAAGAAAGTCGAAATGGCGCCAGTATGGAGAATATCACTTTATTGCTGGATAAATTGTAAATTAGAACTTTTATTGATACAAAAATTAATCTTGTGGCCGAAAGTCATCTACCATTCTTGTATGAAAATGAGCTGTGATTGGGCAATGTTTGCCTAAGGGAGTTTCCTCGATTTCTCGCTTGTTCATCTCTGTAACGTCGCCGCTTTTCATATTTATTTTTGCCCGGCTTTGGAAGTCATCTATTAGTGTATATATTCCACGCAGAAGTCTATGATTTTCCATCACTATTGCAAAGACGTCGCCATTGGAGGTTGACAATACAGTTTGTTCTTTGGTTGGAATGAGCGCTAGGGCATTACGATTTCCTTTCACGTAAAGTCCTTTATCGCGTGGAAAAGTATATCTTCGAATTTCGAATCGCCGAATTGGATTCTTGAACGGAATAAGCCGAACAGATCTATTTTCTTCAGGTTTAATTCCAAATAGGCGTAAAATTGAACGAATGGCAGGAGGAGACCTAGACCTGGCACGAAGAGAAGGCCCGGCAGGAGGAGAAGACCTGATTGCAGAACGCGAAGAGTGAAGCCTGGCAGGAGAAAGAGGCCTTTCAGGGGAATAACAAAGTCCATCATTAGGAACTCCAGGAATAGGGGCGTCGGTAGGTAAATGCTTAAACGTTGTATTCAACTCTGCAGGAAAAGTGTATCTTTGGACTTCGAATTGCCGGCTCGGATTCGTGGGGGGAATAAGCCGAGCAGATATAATTTCTTCAAGTTTATTTCCACGTGAGCGCGTAGAGGAAGGAATGCCAGAAGGAGACGGAATGCCAGGAGGAGACTTGGACCGGGCACGAAGAGAAGGGTCAACAGGAAGAGGTGACCTGACTGCAGAACGCGGAGAATGAGGTCTGTCAGGAGAAGGAGACTTTTCAGGGAAATATGAAAGTCCACCGCGAAGAACACCAGGAATAGGAGCGCCATTAGGTAAACAATCAAACTGTCCACTCAATTCTGCAAAAAGAAACGGAGGTGGGGGCTAACATGATGTGTGACGATTTGTGACGAATGAGGGCAGGGGTCAAATCATAAATGGAAAATATAAATAATGTGAATATCGATTTTGTGGCATGCTTGGAGAATTTCAAACTACGGGTTTTATTTTCAAATGAAGCGTGTAAATACAGAATTTACCCTCTTTCCCTCTTTAACCCTTTTCGAAAGAACTCTACTTTTCCCTTTTTTCAAGAAACTTTCTTTTAAATTGAAAAGTCTACTTCTGTATTTTTGACTCGGAATTCATCTCTTGAGGTCGCAGATTCTACAAGTTGGCTGAGGATGTAAATATTTTGTTGACAAATCTTTTTTTTTAACGACTTTATTGTGGAAAATTCGTCCTTTTGGCTTGAAAATTCAAGTGTTTTGTTGCATATTCGTCTTTCTGTGTTGAATGTTTTACTATTTTGGTATAAATTCAACTATTTGGTTGATTTTTTTTTCTTTCGTGATGTAAAAATCTATATTTGTTGAGGATGCAACTATTTTCTTGATAATTTATATTTCTGGATTGAATTTAAATGTTTGTTTGAAAATCTTTGCTGGCCAAAATATCACCTATGACCTTTTTTTATCGAGAATTGATCTTTTTTTATGGAAGAATTATTATTTTAGTTGCAGATTTATTTATTTCTTAGAAAATTCACGTTTTTTTTGTTGAAAATACCTTTTTGGTTGAAAAATAATTTTTTAACTAATTCCATTTCGTTTGATAAAATTCATTTTTTCAGTTAAAAATTTAATTATTCAATTGAAAGTTCCTTTATTTTTCTGAAAATTCTTTTCGTTTCCTTATAAATCCATTATTTTTATTATTATTAATATTGTTAACTTAACTTAATAGGCAATGGCGATAAAGTGTATACTAAATTGCACAAATTTTGATTTGCTTATAGCCTAAAAAATGTGCTCAAAATTACAGGCATATTATTTTATTATATTCACCAATAGAACTGAGGATAACAGTCAAGAAGAAGACGAATGTAGAAACGATCCTCATCTTTTCTAATCAGAGGAAGAATTGATTAATGTAAGGAAGAATTTCGTTATCAGTGCAGCTGTTGAATATTCGAGTGTTTTATTAGATTGTATAATACATCCATATTCTATAGTCGTTATCTCATAGATGAGTAATATGCATTAAGGTTGTCCTTCTAAGATATTTATATTACACAAGAGTCGGATTGAGGAAACAAATTGAGGAAACTGGGAGTCCAGGGCTGTATATTTTTTTGGGGCCCCGTGTGGAAAATCTCTGGTAAAATGATTGCGATTAAAAAAATTAGGTACAATTGAGGTGCATGATAATAATTAAATGAACTTTAACTTTTTTCTCGATTTTGAAAAATCATATCTATTATTCTCTTGGCTCGACTTTGGCTAGGAATGCAATATATCGACTCGGGATCGTGTCGGCTTTTCGATACCCGTGATCGGTTTTCTCTCGGCTCGACATTGGTTCGGAATGCAATATATGGACTCGGGATCGTGTTGGCTTTTCAATATCCGTGTTCGGTTTTCTCTCTGCTCGACTTTGGCTCAGAATGCGATACATCGACTCGGGATCGTGTCGGATTTTCGATACCCGTGATCGGTTTCCTTCGGCTCGACTTTGGATCGTAATTGCAATATATGGACTCGGGATCGTGTTGGCTTTTCGATACCCGTGATCGGTTTTCCCTCGGCTTGACTTTGGCTCGGAATTGCAATATATGGACTCGGGATCGTGTCGGCTTTTCGAAACCCGTGATCGGTTTTCTGTCGGCTCGACTTTTGATTGGAATGCAATATATGGAATCGGGATCGTGTTGGCTTTTCGATACCCGTGAGCGGTTTTCTCTCGGCTCGACTTTGGCTCGGAACGCAATATATCGACTCGGGATCCTGTCGGCTTTTCGATACGCGTGATCGGTTTTCTCTCGGCTCGACTTTGGCTCGGAATGCAATATATGGAATCGGGATCGTGTTGGCTTTTCGATCCCCATGATTGGTTTTCTCTCGGCTCGACTTTGGCTCAGAATGCGATATATCGACTCGGGATCGTGTCGGGGTTTCGATATTCCTTCGCCAAATGTGTGTCTGTGACATAGCGGTCCACAGTGGGGTTAAATGAAAAACGAAGTTCAAAATGACATTTAGAACGCAATAATTTGTTGTTGTTGGGAAATACAGGACTAAATTTCCTATAAAACGTTGAGAGTGGATGAATAGTTTGTTTTGTTCATTGAATTCTCATGTTAATGCAAATAGCGAAAGTGTCGTTTTTGGAATTCGAGGTTTCATCTCCTAGACAACATTTTTTTTATACTTCAAGTCAGTTGGATTCAATGCACAGCGATATAAGGAAGAAAAAAATCGTTAGCTCGTAAAGCTAATTGTTATAAGCAAATTTTATTCACAAATAATTGACATTAAGGAATATTTCTTTTCAAAGTATATTCCTGCTCTTGAAATTGCTTCCTTTTATTGTTTCGACTTTGGATGATAAGTGGACGTCAAAATTCAAGACTAAATTATATTAATCAATTCTGTGAAGAATTTCTATAAACAAATGTACATCAAAGACTTTAATAACACAATGTTGAAAAATATTTTGTTTTAAGATTCTGTTAGGCTTAAATTCACGTCTTAATAGGCTACGAAACCCTTCCTTGTAGGCGTTCGGCATCTACTTTGAGTTTTTTTTTCTTTTGAACTTGCTGAAATCATATTGCCAATGACACTTACAGAAAAATGTTGCTATGCATTAATATTTCCTTATTTTATTAACAAATTATATAAAAATAAACTAAATAAATAATAGAGAATAAGAATAAGAAAAATAAAGAATCATTTTACACGTTTTTAAGTGAAAAGAAATCGTTTCTTCATCTGACCTTGCGGGAAGTTTTTTGCCAATGAGGTTTTGATAATGAAAGTTCTTCGCATTTGAAGTAATGCAAAGTGAACTACAAATACAGTCCAAGCTCCGAGCATTGCCGCCCCGAGCATTGCCGGTTCCCCTATTTCTCGCTCGAGCACTACCCCCACTTTAGCGTCGCTCGCGACCGATGCATTTCATAGCTAACGCTCCGAGGATTGCCGGGAGCGAAACGGCCGAATCTGAAGGCTTTTTTTCGGGCAAAATCTTGAAGTTGTTTAGTCAAACAAATTGTTCATTTTATTATGCATATAAAATTATATGTATATGTATTATACATTATAAAAAAATTTGCTAGGATATAAAATTGAATTTATGTACTATAAAGCGTTATTTTGATGGTAAGAGTAAAACAGCATATTACATGCACTCTCCGCCAGCCCCTTTTTCCATTTTCGGAATAACAATTTTCGCTGCCAATTTTTGCGTTCAATTTCGGTCGTATTATTTTTTGCAATGTTCTTATTTTATTCAAATAAAATACATATTTTCACTGAAATTCCATGCATAATACAAATTTTAATACATAAAACAATGTATGCGCCCAAAGTGGCAGATTATCGAATGCATGATAAAGATCAAAACAATTGAAGAATGTCAATGTTTATGAAAATTTTTTAATAAACAATTTAATTAATAAAAAAAAACTCCTAGTATCACGGTAGATCGTTTAAAATTTCAGAAGTAGTCGATAAAAAGTCAAAATCTTCAACTTTGAACTCTGAACTTGAACTTGAACTTTGAACTATATTTTCTTTATCATTTTCAAACTCTTCTTTCTCCGTTGATTCACTGCCATCAGTGGCATCAAATACTTGATTCCGTATTTCTTCACAGGTCCAGGGCTGCGTCACTGCAATCAAAGCAAAATATTTGATTTTAATGTTTATAATTACACGAAATTTAAGTCATGCAAAAATATTTTCATACCTTCTTTTGGTTTTGGTTTTGCTAACCACTCCCATACAGTTTTTCGATCAACGTGGCCGTATCCTTCAATTGTTCGTACGGATTGGAGGAGACCACAAATTCTATCATCATCATATGTTAGTGGTGCATGAACTGATTCACAGCCCGCTGAAGAATCCAGAGACATCATAATAGGAAAATTGACATCAGTTTGCGTTTCAACATCTTTTTTCTCGACTGGCCAAATTTTGTTCCACGACTTGTACATCGTGTAAGGTTCAATTTTTTCCCAAGCATCAGTGGCCCATTTCATAACTATTCTGACATTGATTGTTTTCAAATGATCGATGATCGAAATTTTGTTTTTTTGAGCTTGCAGAATAGAGTCGACCAAAAATTGCTGATAATTGAGTTTTAAAGTTCGCAAAATGCCTTGGTCCATGGGCTGAATAAGAGAAGTGACATTTGGAGGCAAAAATGACTCTTCAATATCGTCAACCTTGAGAAACTTGTGAGATTTACAGTTGTTCACAAGTAGCAGCACTCTTTCTGGAAGGTTTTTCGACTTCAAAAAAGCTTTCACACGCGGAACAAATTCATCTTTGAACCATTCTTCGAATATTGCCTTATCCATCCAGGCACTTTTTTGATGACGATACCAAACAGGTAATTTAGTTTTGTCCGCATTACAACATGCGGCAACAGTCAGTCTTTCTTGTTGTTTCTTTGTCCCTGATACGCAGCTTGAAGTTTTTGGAACAAGAGTTCGGCTAGGTGTTTCTTTAAATGGCAAATTTGATTCATCCATGTTAAATATCAGAGCTCTTTGAAGCTGTTTTGTAACAATAATTTGTCGGAATTCTTCTTTATATTGTTCAGTGGCTGGGAGATTCGCTGATAATTTTTCTCCTATAAATTCATGGAGAATAAAAATATCAAGAGAATATTTTTGTATATGATATAATTCTGAATCACGTAATTTGAAAACATATAACACGTATCATCTGAGCAAAAAATGAATGCCTTCGAACAAATCACACTCATGCACATAAAAATTTTCCAAGTAATTTCTGGGAATTTTTCGTCTTTTCCATACTTGAGTACGCAAATGTAATTTTTCCTAAAGCATCAATTTCTATTTTTAAAGTGTCATAAACTTGATCAAACGTCTTGATTGAAAATTCAACTGCATAATTGAAAGTTGAACTACTTTGTTAAAAATTAATTTTATTAGTTGAAGATCCATCTCTTTCGTGAAATTATTTTGAAAAATCGTCTTATTTTTGTAATTGAAAATTAATTTTTTTATTCTAAATTTAACTTTTACATTTTTTGTTGAAAGTTGATCATTCATAGTTTATAATTCAACTCTTTGGTTGGAAATTGAATTTTTGTTTGAAAATTTATATTTTTGGGTTGAAAATTCTACTTTTTGGTAGAAGAATTGTCTTTTTGGCTTAATATTCAAATGTTTTCATAAAAATTAATCTCTTTGGGTTGAAAATTGGGCTGATAATTTCGAATTTTCTGCAGCGAAGGCGCCTGTTTGGTTTGAAAATTCTTCTCTTTTGGTAGAAATTTGACTTTTTTGGTTCAGAATAAATTTTTTGTTAAGATTGATCATTTTAATAGAAAATTGAGGGATTTTGTTGTAGAATCTTTTTTCTTTTGTATGAAATTAGGCTGTGTCTAGTCGTCCCGAAAAATTAGAGGGGTTCGACCAATATTATTCCGACCGAAAATTCAGGTATATTTCAATAAAAAAAATCAATATATCGGTTATTATTACCGACGCACGGCAATGCTCGGAGTTTGTCAGGTGAATTCTTCTTCTCCACGCATTCGAGCGTGACCGCGCTTAGAGTGGGGGTTTATGGCTTCTTGGAATTATACTCCCCTACAGCCCCGAAAACGGCAATGCTCGGAGCTTGGACTGTAAATACATTGACAGTGGAACTGTTTTTAATTTCAAACGTTTAAAATTAAAGTTCAGCATATTTCTCATTCGGAATCATTTCATTCAAATGCTGAAGCATTTACACGTACTTTACATCAAAAGAATTTGTATAAATAGAACAGTTTAAAGATTTCAATCATTTAAATTGACTTATTTAGTTGAAAATTAATTTTTTTTCCGACAATTTAAAGTATTCGATTTGGTGATTTCTCTTCCTGATGGAAAATCGAGAGAAGCGATTAATAATCAATTATTATTCATAAAATAAAATTGGCATTTTTTGGGAAAAAATTAATTCGGAAAAAAATTAACTATTTTGTTGAAGAATCGTTCGTTTTAGGTGGACATTTATTCTATAACTGAAAATGTAAGTATTCAAGTTAAACATTCATAATTTCAGCTAAAAATTAATATTTTTCTTTGGAAATTCAACTGCACATTGATTCTTACTTCAAAAATTCAACTATTAACTAGATTCTTGAAAACACGTTTTTGTTGTTTGAGAATTAATTTTTTCAATTTTTTAATTTGTCTTACAAAAAATTTAACCTTTTGATTTTCCCGTAAGAATTCGTTGAGAGTTTGACTATATTGTTGAAAATTTAACTATATTGTTGAGAATTTGTGTGTTTATTAAAAATTTGTCTTTTTGGTGTAAAATTAAGTGTCTTGATTGAAAATTCAACTACTTGGTTGACGGTTGAAGCGCATTGTTATGAATTCATTTTGTTGTTTATAAATTCAACTATTCTTTGTAAAACGTTGTTTTTGGTTGAAAATTTATTTATTATTCAAAATTTAAGTATTGCAGTTCAAGGTTGATCATTCGATTTTAAAAGTAACTCCTTTACTTGAAAATTCAACTATATTGTTGTTCGTTTTTTAAAAATTATTTTCAAAATCGTTCAAAAAAATCAATTGAAAGCAAATCCTGTAAACTAAAAGAATTGCCGAAAAATCTTTCAAATTTCTTTTCGAAGATTTTGGAAATCTTTTGAAATCTATTGAAATATTTTCCTGAAATTAATTTTTAACTTTACAATATCATTTCAAATTTTCCCATGATTTTACTTTATTCTCCTGAAACCGTTCAAAATTCTTGAAAAGTTTCTAATTTTTTTTGAAATCTTAAGAAACCTACACTTTGTTTTTAATTTTTTGAAGTCTTTTCAAACTTTTGCTAATTCATCTCTTTTTGTTGATTCGAAGGTTTTTGATTCAAAATTGAAATTCTTTGGTTGATATATAAATATAGAGGGCGCATCGGCTATGATCGAGGATGTCATTGTTACGAGTGCGAGTAGAGTGTGTGGTACTGCGGTTGTGGGAGAAATGTCAGGTGATGCATGGTGGAATAGTAAAATTCAGGCAGCCGCCAAAGAAAAGAAAAAACCACACTAAAGAAGGTTGAGCATCACAGACAAGAGCGACGACGAAAAAAATTTTCTTAAAAATGATTACAGACACAAAAAGAGGAAACTTCACAGAAAAAACTTAGGATAAATAGTGTTGCAGGTAATTTCGTATTTTTACCTGTTCGTATTGGTAAAACACAAATATTACGCTCGATGGGTAGAAACTGTCTTTTGTTCTCATTAAAGTTGTCACCACCGTCTTGAAAATTGGAAAGCCACTAGCTTTGAGTCGCTGAAGTGAAGCTAGCTGATGGTTGGCCTAACACGCATATCGGATAAGTGCGGCTTCATAAAGGCTGTTTTGCCGAATCGGTAAAACTGTCAAAAGTGCAATATGACATTTACCAGGCCTTCAAGGTAAACATTGAGAATTACTCCCGAACGTAGGTAAACGCAGAATAATACCCTAGATGTGCGGGTAAAGTTTACCCACATGGGGTAATTTTTGTTGCAGGTAATCTTTACCCCGAATTCCGGGTAAAGTTTACACTTAGTTTTTTCTGTGTTAAGCAACTAGTCAAGGAAAGTAAAAATAAAATTAGAACAGAAGAAGAGGAGAAACTGCAAAAAGACTCTCAGGAAGCAAGAAACTGTTTTATGAGCGGACTATGAAGGATGATGAAAGTACAGAGTTTGTCAGCATGAGAAATAGCAAGGGTGAAATGACATATATATAATACATAATACATAATAATACATATATATAATGATATAGACGGGATACTAGACTCTTTTGAGACTCTTTTAATGCATTTTATTGGAGGATTAAGCTATAGGGCACCACAACTGCGAAAGAGAACACGATGCGTTAGAAAACTGAATTGAAAGAGTCTGTGCCTCTGAGGTTAGGAATGTAATTAAGAACGAAATTAAAAATGGCCTAATGATAATTTCCAAGACAATAAATCAATACTTCCGTCTTCTACAGTCAGCATGATTATTAATGCGCCTAAGGTGGTTAGAGCCTAGGGTGCTTAAGGTGGTTAGGTGAAGGTGGTTAGGCTAAACTGACAAGTGTTTCAGCTTCTTGATCTTTTGCCTCATTTTGAGCCTCCTGGCCGCTTTGATTCTCTGAGTTGTTATATTCTTCCAGCACCATACAAAGTTGCTGTTGATATCGTTAGATCCTATGCTTATCATTTTTCTGTATAACTGTTTGATAAATGTTTGATATCCCGGGATTTACTTTCCTTATTTGAGTGTGAAGCTTAGGTGTGAAAAGAAACAAAATGGTGCCGATATTACAAATCTTGCTTTATTAGTGAATAAATTGTACGAAAGATATTGCACCGATATGGTGCTTCACAGATATTTTGCTTATTTCGTTTTTTTCTTCACCTTTTTTGAAGCAAAAATGAAGTGAAGAACGTATATTAAGAAATTATTCGAAAGTGCATTATTGCTCTAAGAATAATATTATTTGTGTTCCGAAGTAAGGATGCTCTGGATCACAAACAAGACTATATTTTAGTTTTAGATTTATTTTGATTATTAGTCTTGTGGTTGAATATCATCGACCAGTGTTATATGAAAATTCTTCAAGATGGGGCGATCATTGCCTAAGGGAGATTCGTCGATTTCTTCGTTGGTCATCACATCAACTTTGCTGCTGTACATGTTTATTCTTGCCCGTTTTTGATAGCCATCACTCATTGTATATATTCCACGAAGAAGTGTGTTATTTCTTATCACCATGGCAAAGATGTCACCATTGGACGTTGATAATACAGCATGTTCTCCGGTCGGAATGGCCCCAAGGACCTGATGTCTTCCTCTCACTTCAATCGGTGCATCGCGAGGAAAAATGTAGCTTCGAATCTCGAATCGCCGGCTCGGATTCCTGTGAGGAATAAGCCGAACAGATCTAAGTGCTTCAATTTTAAGTCCACGTAGATGTAAAACAGAACTGATGCCAGGAGGATAACTGGACCGGGCATGAAGAGAAGGTCTGGCAGAAGGAGATCTGGACCTGGCACGAAGAGACGGCTCGGCAGAAGGAGAAGAACTGACTGCAGGACGTGGAGAATGAGTTCCGGCAAGAGAAAGAGACAATTCAGTAGAAGAGGAACGTCCGCCACGAGGAACGCCAGGAATAGGAGCGCTATTAGATAAACGATCAAACTGTGCACTCAACTCTGCAACAAGAAACGGAGGATTAAATCCTCGTCTATTATCTTCCGGTATTTTTTCCTCCGGCATATTTTTCACTACGGTGCTCTGTCAGGGGTGGAGGTTAACATGATGCGTGATCTTCGAATTTCATTTTTTTTAATACGCACACGTTACGGATTTTCCCGGTATAAATTCAGATAAATTGGTATTCATTTTAGAATAATTATTCTGAAATGACTTAATTCAAACAAAGTTTGAAAGAAAAGAGCAATTCTGGTACAATGTAGATTAAATTGCGCAAATTCTGATTTGCTGATAGCCCAAAAAATGTGCTTAAGATTACAGATATTTTATTATATTCACCTATAGAATTGAGGATGACAGTCAAGAACAGGAAAAGAGTAGAAACGATCGGCATCTCTTCTGATCAGAGGAAAAATTAAATGTATTATTCAAGAATTTGACTAACCCTGTGACTAATGAATATTCTTGTTCTTCATCAGATCCTATTTATCTGAAAGAAGTGATTGCATATATGATGAGCGTCAAGGTTGCCTTGCTCAGATATTGACATATAATTAGAGTATGTTTCGAGGGAAAGAATCTAATTACTTAATTCGTTAAAATTGATATCAGAATTTATATAATCTTTCATTTCTACGCGCAATTTGCTGTTTCAATGGAACATTTGTATAGTCCCTGTCCGATGAATTATTTGAAATTCCCGGTCATGTTTCGGTTTTCTCCCGTTCAATTGATAATTTTGCATGGTTAATTTTAAAGGACTTTAAAATATTCTAATTACTTCAAGCGACTCTTAAATATTTCTAAATGTTTAAAAAGTTTCATCTCATAGATAAATAATATTCGTCAAGATTGTCCTTCTAAGATTTCATTTCATTAGCCTAAGTTTCGTGGATAAATGTTGTTACTAGATTCGTTAAAACTGATATCGCAGTTTACCCTGAAAGTATGTTTGACGAATTCGAAAATAGAATTTTATCATCTTAGATTTTTCATCAAATGGTTCTCAAGATTACAGAAAAGGAAGAGTTTTTTTATACACTAAAATTAAAGATTATTTTGATTATGTTCAATTTAAGTAATCAATTTTCCTGCATCACTCAATCTTTCCAAGACAGTTAATTATAAATACTTTCTTCTTCTTCAATCAGCATGGTTATTACTGCACCTTATGTGGTTAGAGCAAAGCCCGCTATTTTGTGATTTTCAACTAAAAAAACCATCCCTTTTTGGTGGTTTACAGTCCACGGCTTCTGAATCTCGTGGATCTTCACTCATGATTTGGATGGTATCCTCATCTAAATCGACAAGTGATTCTGCTTCTTAATCTTTTGCTTAATTTTGAGCCTCCTGGCCGATTTGATTTTCCGAGTTCTCTCCCTGTTTTCAAGAAACTTTCTTTCTAATTGAAAAGTCTACTTCTATATTTTTGGCTCAGAATTCATCTCTTGAGGTCGCAGGTTCTATAACTTGGCTGAGGATGTAAATATTTTGTTGAAAAATCTTTTTTTTTTTAAACTGAAAATTAATTTCCTCAACTGATAAGAGCCTAAAAGTTTAACTACTTTGCCAGGCATTCATTTTTTGTTTGAAAATTAAATTTCTTGAATAAAAATTGTACTGCTTTGTTGAGAGTTAAACTACTATGTTATAAATTCATGTTACTTGTTTGACGATCCATCTCCATTTTTCTTTAACAATTAATTTTCTTCCTAAGTATTCAATTAATGGGTTAAATGTTGAACTTGTTTTTTAAAAGTATTTTGATAAAAATTCAACTATTTGGTGGCAAATGCAAATGTTTTGTTGAAAATTCGTCTTTTTGGGTTCAATAGTTTAGTATTTTGTTAAAAATTCAACTATTTGGTTCATTTTTTTCGTGATGTAAAAATCTATATTTGTTGAGGATTCAACTATTTTGTTGATAATTCATATTTTCTTGATTGAATTTAAATTTTGCTTATAAATTCATCTATTTTATTGAAAATGAAATCATTTTGCTTAAGATCTTGTTATTAATTATCATTGATAATTAAATCAATTATTATTGTTTATTAAATTCATTTTTATCATTATTAATATTGTTAACTTAACTTAATAGGCAGTTGTTGAATTTTTCAATATGATTAGCAAATTTATAACGCGATAAATATATATCTTACGCAATTTGTGGATTTCCCCGTGGGAACTTACCATACGTGCACGTGCACATATGGCACGAATTTCCTATCAATAAGGATACTCTTCGAATTCCATTTTTTAACACACACACGTTATGGATTTTCCCGGAACAAATTCAGATTAAATTTGTATTCATTCTGGACAAAGTCAAACAAAGTTTTAAAGAAAACCGCAATTGTTATAGAATGTAGATTAAATCGCACAAATTCTGATTTGCCTAAAAAATGTGCTCAAAATTACGGATATATAATTTTATTATATTCACCAATAGAACTGAGGATCACAGTCAAGGACATGACGAGAATAAAAATGATCGGCATTTTTTCTAATCAAAGGAAAAACTAATCAATGTGTTAATCAAGAATTTGATTAACAATGTAACTAATGAATATTCTGGTCCTTTATCAGATTCTGTTTATCTGAAAGAAGTGATCGCATATATGATAGGCGTCAAGGTTGCCTTGCTCAGATATTGACATTTAATTAGAGTAGGTTACGAGGGAAAGATTATAATTACTTAATGCGTTAAAACTGACATCACAATTTATGTAACCTTTTATGTTCACGCGCAATTTGTCGTTTAAATGGGACATTTGTATAGTCCCTGCCCGATGAATTATTATTTGAAATTCTTAGCCATGTTCCGGTTTTCTCCGGAACATGGCCTTGAATTACTTCTTAAATTAAACTCAATTTCAAAAACGTTCTCCACGTGACCGTATTACGATGTTATTCGAAAAGGCATAAGTTATTGCATTTTCCCTCTCATTACTCATTTCATAAGATTTGTTTAAATTTTATTTTCATGCTCATTTCAATATAATAAATATTAACAATTTAGAAAAAATTGAATTAGTCTTGTGGACGGAAGTCATCTACCATTATTGTGTGAAAACTTAGTTTGATTGGGCAGTCTTTGCCTAAGGGAGTTTCCTCGATTTCTTGCGTCGTCATCTTTTCAACGTCGCCGCTTCTCATATTTAATTTTACCCGCCTTTGCCAGCCATTTATTTTTTGATATATTCCACGAAGAAATCTATTATTTTCCGCCACTACTGCAAATACGTCACCATTGGAGGTTGATAATACAGTTTGTTCTCCGCTTGGCATGGGCCCAAGAACCTGATATCTTTCTCTCACTTGAATTGGTGTATCGCGAGGAAAAGTGTAGCTTCGGATTTCGAACCGCCGGGTCGGATTCCTGCGAGGAATAAGGCGAACAGATCTATTTTCTTCATGTGTAATTCCAAGTACGTGTAAAAGTCGACGAATGGCAGGAGGAGATCTGGACTTGGCACGAAGAGAAGGTATGGCAGTAGGAGATCTGGACCTGGCATGAAAAGAAGGTATGGCAGGAGGAGATCTGGACGTGGCACGAAGAGATGGGTTGGCAGTAGAAGCAGTCCTGATCGGAGAGCTCGGAGAATGATTCCTGGCAGGAGGAGGAGGAGACAATTCAGGAGAAGAACGTCCGCCACGAGGAACGCCGGGAATAGGAGCGCCATTGGGTAAGCATTCAAACTGTGCACTCAACTCTGCAACAAGAAACGGAGGATTAAATTTTCCTAGTGTATTATCTTCTGGTATTCTTTTCTCCGGCATATTTTTCACTACGGTGCACAGCCAGGGTGGAGGTTAACATGATGCGTGATCTTCGAATTTCATTTTTTTAACAGGCACAAGTTATGGATTTCCCCGGAATAAGTTCAGATAAATTGGTATTCATTTTAGAAAAAGTCAAACAAAGTTTGAAAGAAAAGAGGAATTGTGGTACAATGCAGATTAAATTGCGCAAATTCTGATTTGCTAATAGACCAAAAAATGTGCTTAAGATTTCAGATATTTTATTATATTCACCAATAGAATTGAGGATAACAGTCAAGGTCAAGACGAGAGTAGAAACGATCGGCATCTTTTCTGATCAGAGGAAAAACTAATCAATATATTAATCAAGAATTTGACTAACACTGTAACTAATGAATATTCTGGTCCTTTATTAGATTCTATTTATGTGAAAGAAGTGACCTCATGTATGATAGGCGTCAACGTTGGCTTGCTCAGGTATTTACATATAATTAGAGTAGGTTTCGAGGCAAAAAAATTACTTAATTCGTTGGAACTAATATCACAATTTATATAGTCTTTTATGTTTACGCGCAATTTCTCGTTTAAATGGAACATTTGTATAGTCCCTGCCCGATGAATCATTCAGAATTCCCGGCCATGTTTCGGTTTTCTCCCGGTCAATTGATAATTTTGCATGGTTAATTTTAAAAGACTATAAAATATTCTAATTACTTCAAGCGACTCTTAAATATTTCTAAATGTTTAAAAAGTCTCACTTCATAGATAAATAATATTCGTCAAGGTCGCCCTTCTTAGATTTAATTTCATTAGCCCAAGCTTCTTGGACAAATGTTTTTACTAGATTCGTTAAAACTGATATCACAATTTACCCAGAAAGTATGTTCAAAGAATTCGAAAATAGAATTTTTTGCAACACTGTACGGGAAGTTCTGAGTATATGCAACACAAAATGAGCAGAAAATGACCGATTCTTGATGAAGTAAAAGTGTGCGGAAATCATAACATTCCCGCACAATATTTCGTGCAGGAATGTTGACCATCAAGTATACTTTCAAGGAAAGTGTGTATCTGCTGTATTCGACGCACGGAAATTAAGGGAACCGCTACTTTCTGATTGGTTTCTATGCGAAACGGAATTTCGTTGCAAAATTCAATTCGATATGTAGAATGTCTTTTCTCAAATTAACTACAAAAATATACTTTTTCAACTGATTATTTTCATATTCATTAAAAACGCTTTGTAGAGTTACAAACAAAGGATTTGTGTTTTGCATATATTCCGCTTATTTCGTTATTTACCAACTTTTATTAATGCAAAAATTAAGTAAAAATGTACAAAAAGAAATTATCCGAAAGTGCATTAGTAATTGCCTTCCTATTTTAGTTTTAGATTTTTTTCAAATACTAATCTTGTGAACGAACATCGTCTACAATTATTACTTGAAAATTCTTTAAGATTGGGCGTCCATTGCCTGAGGGAGATTCGTCGATTTCTTCTGTAGTCATTCCTTGAACGCTGCCGCTGTACATGTTCATTTTAACCCGTTTTTGATGGCCATAACTCATTGTATATATTCCACGAAGAAGTGTGTTATTTCTTATCACCATGGCAAAGATGTCACCATTGGTCGTTGATAATACAGCATGTTCTCCGGTCGGCATGGGCCCAAGGACATTATGTTTTCCTCTCACTTCAATCGGTGCATTGCGAGGAAAAGTGTAGCTTCGAATTTCGAATCGCCTGGTCGGATTCCTGTAAGGAATAAGCCGAACAGATCTAAGTGCTTCAATTTTAAGTCCACGTAGATGTAAAACAGTACTAATGCCAGGAGGAGACCTGGACCTGGCATGAAGAGAATGCTCGGCAGGAGGAGGAGAACTAACTGGAGAATGCTCAGAATGTATAGCAGGAGAAGACCTTACAGGAAAATCAGAAGCTCCGCTACGAGGAACACCAGGAATAGGAGCGCCATTAGGTAAACAATCAAACTGTACACACAACGCTGCAACAAGAAACGGAGGGGGCCGTTAAAAAACGACGATACTACGTTATGGATTTTCCCCAAATAAATTCAGATTTAATATGTATCTCCATATTGTGGACTATCTAAACTAAAGTGTAAAATAAAATATATATTTTTATAGAATGTAGATTGAATTGCAACAATTTTGATTTGCATATACTTTAAAAAGTGTACTTAGAAGTAGAGATGAATTGTTCTATTATATTCACCAATAAGATTGAGGATAATCGCCAAGGATAAAATGAAAGTAGGAACGATCCTCATCTTCTCTATTTCGAGGAAAAACTGATTTATTTGTTAATTAAGAATTTTATTAACAATAAAACTGGTGATTATTCTTGAGCTTTATTACATTATATAGTGTGTGCAAATAATTTATACACGGTGTCCCATTTTAATTTATGGATGCAAATATCTCTTAAGATACTCGATTTATAAAAAAATGATTCAGACAAATACTGTACAGCATATAGGGGGTGATTTAAAGGTACTGATAATTTTGACCTCGAGGTCAATTTCGTATGTTTCGTCATAGTACGTGTAAGCGTTCATTTGTTTTGGCATTTGAACTGTTTTCGCGACGATGCTCACTTCATTCTCCGCTTTGTTTTTCGCTTGAAAATACTGGTCGCGTGTTGTGTTATCTTCTTTCGTTAATCAAAGTTTTGTAGGAATATTTACTTTTATTTACAGAATATTAATAAAAGCTTTGGCATACTTCTGAAAACATTTACAGCGTCTCTAGCTTTTCGTGCGTTTTTTTTTGTAATCGTATGTTCATCATTTAAACTTGCTTTTATTATTGAAGCTTAATTTACTAGTTAAAGTTTTTATGCTAGTTTTCAAACAAACTTTGCAGTATGGCTGATTATCCACCTGCTGAAATTTATGACATAGTATTACTTTTAGGGGAATGTCATAACAATTACACGGCTGCATCTGACTTTATGCACGAGTTTTAACTATTCTAGCATCTTGGTTTTTACCAATGGGCTTTGCAAATGATACAAAATGATCCTTGTTTCTTTCGATACGTACTTTTCTCTGATGAAGCTAAATTCTACAGCGATGGACAGCTCAATAGACATAATTGTCATTATTGGTCAGAAGAAAATCCCTACTGGTAAAGACATATGGACCCTTGGACGTTGATAATACAGTATGTTCTCCGGCTGGCATAAGCTGAAGGATATTATATCTTCTTCTAACTTGAATTGGCGCATTGCGAGGAACAATGTATCCTCGAATTTCCAGCTGCTGGGTTGGATTCATATGAGGAATAAGCCTTACAGATTTAAGTTGTTCAATATTAACTTCATTTAGGCGGAAAAAAGAACGAATGGCAGGAGGAGATCTGGACCTGACACGAACCGAAGGTTGGGCACGAGGAGATGGCCTGACCGGAGAACTCGCAGAATGAGGCCTAGCCAGAGAAAGAGACAATTCAGGAGAAGAAGAACGTCCGCCACGAGGAACAAGAAGAACAGGGTAGCCATTAGGTGACCTCTCAAACTGTTTACTCAAATCTGCAACAACAAAAAAGAGGTTCGATTTTTCTTCAGCATTATCTTTTGGCATATATTTCTATCCGGAGGGAACAGGGTCCTTCCAAAAACTATGTCACATTTCCAGGGGTGAGGAGTTAACAGGCTTCGTGATGATTTATATCGTAGGAGTGAAGAGATTCACGCAGAATTCTCATTCTTGACGAATTCCTCTTTTTCCCTTATTTTTAAGAATTTTAAACTTCATCTGGTTTTTTCGCTTTAACGCGAACAAAATTGAAGGAACCTAATTTGGTTATTTTTTCCATACATTGTGTTGTTTCTCTCGAAATTTGATTTTTTTATTGTAAATGTTACTCTTTACGATTAAAACAAAAACTACACGTTCTATACAAAAATTATTCATAATAAATTTCTAGTTCTTTTTTGGATAAACGGCTTTTATTCTTACATTCCTTTCGTAGCATGTTTCATTCGTCCAAAAAATTTTCTATTATTGATATTATTTTATTACGATTAGTTTTAGATTTAAAAAAAATTATTAATCTTATGGTCGAACATCATCTACCAGTATTAGATAAAAATTCTTTAATATTGGGCGCTCATTGCCTAAGGGAGATTCGTCGATTTCTTCGTTGGTCAACTCATCAACTTCGCCGCTGTACATGTTTATTCTTGCCCGTTTTTGATAGCCATCACTCATTGTATATATTCCACGAAGAAGTGTGTTATTTCTTATCACCATGGCAAAGATGTCACCATTGGCCGTTGATAATACAGCATGTTCTCCGGTCGGCATGGGCCCGAGGACCTGATGTTTCCCTCTAACATTAATTGGTGCATCGCGAGGAAAAGTGTAGCTTCGGATTTCGAACCGCCGGGTCGGATTCCTGCGAGGAATAAGGCGAACAGATCTAAGTGCTTCAATTTTAAGTCCACGTAGATGTAAAACAGAACTTATGCCAGGAGGAGACTTGGACCTGGCACGAAAAGATGGGTTGGCAGAAGGAGCAGTCCCGATCGGAGAGCTCGGATAATGAGTTCCGGCAGGAGGAAGAGACAATTCAGGAGAAGAACGTCCGCCACGAGGAACGCCAGGAATAGGAGCGCCATTAGGTAAACAATCAAATTGTGCACTTAACTCTGCAACAAGAAACGGAGGGGGCCCTTAACAAACTATGGTACACTGCTAGGAAGGGGGGGGGGGGTCGTATGTTGTTAACTTTGGTGGACGTTAAACTAATCTCTCATAAGTAAATTTTATTAGTTGATGTTCCATCCCTTTGTTTGAAAATTGAACTAATTTGTGGCATTTTTTTTGTTTTGGGTTCGAATATTAATTTTTTCAACTGCAAGTTTAACTATTCCGTTCTTGATCCTTTTGGCTGAAAAATTCAACTGTTTTGTTAAAATCACGTCTTTTGGTTTAAAAATTAATTCTATGTAAAAGTTTCATATTTCGGTTTTAAAAATTCAACAATTTTGTTCAAATTTGGTTCTTTCTTGACTGTAAAATCTTGCCTGGTCGAAAGATAGATGCATTTCTTGAAAATTACTCTCTTTGGTTTAAAAATAGATTTATTCAACTATTTTTGGTTGTGGATTCAACTATTCTGTTGAAAATTTGGTTTTTGTGGTAGAAATCAACTCTTTCTTTTATCTAAGATTGAAATTTTTCATATTTTTGGTTGAATTTAATGGTTTTTGATTTAAAAGCAAAAAATATCTAATTTTTCCGGGTCGAAAATGTATCTTTTCGGTTGAAAATTCAACTGTTAGGTTAACTAGAGCAACAAAAAAGGTGTGTAGACCGAATTTTATATTTTTTTTGCACATATGTTTTATATAAAAATCTGTTTAAAAGCATTCAACACAAAGGTTTACAAAGATTTAAAAATAGATTCTTTGTCTATTATTATTATTATTATTATTATTAATCAAATTAAATCGTTAGTTGATAAATTTTTCAACATCATTAAAAAACCACGCACACGTTGTTGATTTTCTCGCAATAAATTCAGATTAAATTTGTACTTTGGACGTAGTCCAAACTTAGAAGTAGAGATGAATTATTCTATTATATTCACCAATAAGATTGAGGATAATCGCCAAGGATAAAATGAAAGTAGGAACGATCCTCATCTTCTCTATTTCGAGGAAGAACTGATTTATTTGTTAATTAAGAATTTTATTAACAATAAAGTGTGATAATTCTTGTGTTTCACTGCATTATATAGTGGGTGTAATTAATTTATATATATATATATATATATATATATATATATACATAAATTGTGACATCAGTTTTAACGAATATAATAATTAAATTTTTTCCATCAAACTGACTGTAGTAAAATGTAATATTTGCGATATACAGGGCGTCCAAAAAGTAACGAAACACCTAAATAATTTTCCAGGTAAAATATTTTTCAAAAAGCTCAAGGTCATTATTGGAGTAACTTTTAACGAAGAATCCAGCGGTGACCTTGAACTTGACCCAGAGCTTGACCTTCAAGTTATTTCTAGGCCAACTTTGTTCGTTTAAATGGAAACCCCTATTTCCGACAACGGCAATCGAAAGAGCGGGAAATTTTACGTTCATACATGTATTCAGGTCATTGGTCAAGGATGACCTTGAGCTTCAGCTGAAGGTTTTTAGGCTTGACCCAGGTATGGTTTGGGACCAATCTGTACTGCTTCGGCTAAGGCGTTCACGAAAAAGGTCGAGGTCATTCTGGGATTATCTTTTAACGAGGAATCCAGTAGTGGCCTTGAATTTGAACTTGAGCTTGTCCTTCAAGGTTATTTCAAGGTCAACTTATTATTTTTTTTTAAAAGTTGGAACCCCTATTTTTGACAACGACAATCGGAAGAGCGGGAAATTTTGCGTCCAAAAATGTACTCGGGTCATGGGTAAAGGATGACCTTGAACTTCAGCCAAAGATTTTTTGGTTTGACCCAGTTATGGGTCGGGTCCAATCTGTACTACTTACTGTCGAAAAGTGAATGGAGAACAATTCGAGCACTTAAAATAAGATGTTGCGCTGATTAATGCTAATAATCAAATGTGAGAGGCGAGGGGATTCACTTAAATTAAGCACCCCGATCGTGAAAGGCAAGGGGACTCACGTGAATCAAGCACCCCGAAGGGGCAGATTTTACTATGTCCACGTCGTTGTTCCTGGGTAACGCTGAATGTAAAAAAATTGACCTGCAAATGACCTTGAAGGTGAAGCTCAAGGTCAAATACAAGGTCACCACTGGATTCCTTGTCAAAAGTCACTCCAAGAATGACCTCGACGTTTTTCGTAAACACCTGAGCCGAAGCAGTACAGATTGGACCCGACTCATACCTGGGTCAAGCCTAAAAACTTCAGCTGAAGGGCAAGGTATTCCCTGACTCATGACCTAAGTACATTTTTGGACGTGAAATTTTCCGCTCTCTTGATTGCCGTTCTCAAAAATAGGGGATCCTATTTGAAAAAACAAAGTTGACCTTGAAATAACCTTGAAGGTCAAACGCTCCATCTTTTGGCTGACAATGTTTAGTAGAAAATTCATTTTTTTGGTTAAAAATTCAACTATTTTGTCAAAAATACGATTTCAGTTCATGTGTGGAATTTTATTATCCTGCTTCACCCCAAAAACTTCTGACGTAATTTTTGGATCACCCTTCAGGAGTGTACCATATGTGTACGAGCACATATGGTACGAATTCCAAATCTATAGGGATATTTCTCGACTTGCATTTTTCCCTAACACACTCATTATGAGTTTTTCCATAATAAATTCAGATTAAATTTGTACTCATTTTGGACAACCTCAAATAAAGTTTGAAAAAATAGCAATCAGGATATAATGCAGATTAAGCACACGTTGTGATTTTTGTATAGCTTGAAATATGTACACATAATGATAAATATATTATTATATTCACATGTAGAATTGAGAATAATGGCCAGGATAAAAAGAGAGTTGAAACAATCGACATCTTTTCTGATTACAGGAAAATCGAATAAGTAATGTAATAATCATGAATTTGGTTAACACTAACTAAGTTTTTTTTTTAAACCCGGGAGGACGGCAAGCCAAATCGGATTGGCATTATATCCATTGTCCCTATTGATGTATGAGAGTGTTTCAAGATTTAGAATGCTTTTCTATGTTTTCTTGGAAAAATATTGTTTGTTTTTGCGATGAAGGTTGTTTTGTCAAATAAAATGTTACTTCCTGTTTCGATATGATGCTCAGCTAGTGCTGAGTGCGTGAAATGTTTAGCCTGACTTTACTCTCGCGGCCCTTTACACGTCGGCTCACCGCTCTCTCGGCTTCTCCGGAGGAGGCATGTTGGTATTTGTTTGTACGTTGCTTGTACGATTCCTAAATTCCGGCTTAAGCTTGGATTGCTCCAAGATTTTAGTTTCTAGATGTCATGTTTCAATATTATGCACAGCTAGTGCTGAATGCGTGAAATGTTTAGCCTGACTTTACTCTCATTGCCCTTTACACGTTGGCTCACCGCTCTCCCGGTTTCTCTGGAGGAGGCATATTGGTATTTATTTGTACGTTGTTACCTACGTACGTACATACGTTGGTACCTAAATTCCGGTTTGAGCTTGGATTGGTTCAAGATTTTAGTTGCTAGATGTTCCGGAAAATTGGTTATTGAAAGTGGTGAGGAAGCGTGAGAAAGTTGTTGTGTTTTTTGCGGTGACGATTGATCCTTTTAGAAGGTTTTTTTTGCTGAATATTGTTTTTGTGTGGACTTTCTGAAGTTTTTATATGTATCATCAAAGAAATTGATATTATTCTCAGAAAATATACCAGTTTTTTGTGAACATACTCATCAAGATTAATTTAATCACAACAATATTTCGGAGTTGATGATCTTATCTGAAACAGTTTAAATTTGATTCAATGGGAAGGAAAAGTGTTGCCTACAGATAAAATCAAAATTGAATTCATTTTGATAAAATTGTTTGTAACAATATAAAATGTTGACGCATGGTGATAATTTGTCACTGAATATATCGATCTAGCAATCAGTCTAGTAAGTTGTAGATGAAGAAAATAATGTGCGACTTCTGGAATGAAAATTGAACTACTTGGTTGAAGGTTCAACCACTTTTTCTGATAAATCATTTATTTGTTGAAGATTCATTTTCGTTCCGAATTCACCACTTCGCTTGACAAATTTCTTTTTAAGGATGAAAATTGATTACTCAACTGAAAATTTGAATATTTCAGTTGAAGATATCATTTTCATTGAAAATTAATTTCTTTGCCTGAAAATGTTTCTCTCTTGTTTGTTTAGAGTTTATTTTCCTAATTTCAAAAACTAAGCTTTCCATTTCCCTTACAAATTCATCCTTATAGTTAGAAATTCTTTGCTGAACATTCATATTTGCGGTTTGACAATTCACGTCCTTCACACAACATTCTTCTTTTGACATGAAAGTTTAACAGTTTAGATGGCCCCCTTTTCTTCGTGGCTCAGAAATCTTAATTTGTTGAGAATTTGTCTTTCTAGATTGAAACTTCAAAATTTTAATTGAAAGTTTATCTGTTTGGTTTAAAACTTGGCTTTTTCTACCATTACTATTTGAAATTCCCTTACGATTAGGCGACTTTTTCCTGAGGGAGATTCTTCGATTTCTTCAGTGGTCATCACCTCAATCTTGCTGCTGTTCATGTTTATTTTTGCCCTTTGTTGAAAATGAGATCTCATTGTATATATTCCACGAAGAATGGTGTTATTTTTCTCCACTATTGCAAATACTTCACCATTGGAGGTTGATAATACAGTACGTTCTCCGACTGGCATAGGCTGAAGGACCTGATATCTTCCTCTCACTTGAATTGGGGCATTGGGAGGAAAAGTGTATATTCGAAGTTCGAATCGCCGGTTCGAATTCACGTGAGGAATAAGCCGAATATATTTAAGTTCTTCAATTTCAAGAAAACCTAGGCGGGAAGGAGGAAGAATGGCAGGAGGAGCCGCAATGCCAGGAGGAGACCTGGACCTGGCACGAAGAGAAGACTCGCCAGGAGGAGAAGACCTTTCAGGAGCAGAAGGACATCCGCCACGAGGAACGCCAGGGATCGGGGCACCATTAGGTAGGCACTCAAATTGCGAACTCAACTCTGCAAAAAGAAGCAGAAGGTTGAATTTTTCTTTGAAGTATGAAATCATATCAAGTGGGTATTCAGTCACGTAGGAAGTTCTTAATAGGGCATACTCATATTGAAAGAAATTTACGCATTCGCAAAAAACGTAGGACACCTAATTAATTGAATCTATTTCAGTATTTTGTCGTCCATAAACTACGTTAACAAGTTGAGGAGTGGGGGGTTGCGTCAAAATAAATGATTAGTAAGAAGGGTGGGGGAGGGCCAATTCAAGAAACTGTATGAAATTATATATCATTCAGTACGTTTCATGATGATACATTTTAACAATGTTTGCGACTTGTGCGAAAGATGGCCCTGGAATTTCGCCCGTCAATATTAACTTAAGGGGGTCATCCCGTGTAACGGTTACATAAATCGATTTTTGTTGTTGCATAAATCCAATCTAGAGTATGTACAGAATATACTGGTCTGAAAGTCTGAAACTCAAATTGGACGTAACGTTTCCTTAGTTCTGGCATTACAGTCAGCGGCGTAACAGCTATAACACCAGAACTTTCAAACGCGTTTTTCTCGGAAATACATTTTTTAAACTGGCGACCATGATTTCTCAAAAACAGTTTGATCGATTGCTTTCAAATTTTAATGGTACATTCAGCACACGTACGGCCATCGCCGGAACTAGGATTTAAAAAAAAATATTGAACCGCTTTTTTTTCATAAAAAAATAGTCGCAAAAAATCATGATATTTTGGGTCTTAATGTTTAAGAGCATATAAAAAGTTGAATTTTTGAAATTTTCAAAAAGTCCTAGTTCCGGCGATAGCTACTCACCTATAGATTTACATCCATTTTTGTTTTTTGATTTCGGATAAGCCACTCTGAGAGAATCATGGTCGCCGTTTACCTACCTTTTTTTATATGGTTGCCATTCGCTCAATAAAACTCACGAACGAGATCATATTTTTGCACATAAAAATTCAGAGTTACTACTAAAGACTGAATAAATATATAGTTAAAATTTGGAAGATCTGTGTTTTTTAATTTCGCTACAAAAAATTTCGGAAAAACCTCAAAAAATAAGGCTGTCACACTGGATGACCCCCTTAATAACTTTGAAGAACACGTTCGTATTGACGCGATTTTCACTATTTCTCTCTTCTACCCTTTTTTTAATAATTCCACTTTTTCCCTCTGTTTTCAATTAGATCCCCTTCATATTTGTTACATTTATTAACAATTATATTTTGTAATATATTATATATATTTTTACATATTTTTGGTTGAAAACTATCTATTATATCTTTGGCCTTTTTTAATCTATTTGTTTACAAATTATACCATTCGGTCAAAACTTTAATTAATTTTTTGAAAATGCAGCTTTTCTGTCAAACAGTCATCTTGTTTGGTCAAAATTTGAACTACTTTGTTGCAGCTTAAATTACTTTGTTCAAAATTCATTTTCTTTGCTGAAAAATGATCTTTTTGGTTGAAAATCTAACTATTTCATAAAAGAAATTTATCTTCTTGGTTAGAAAATCATATTTTGGGTTGGATGTTGCACTTTTTTATTGAGATTTCATTTTTTTCAAGATTTAACTATTTTGATGAAAATTTGTTTTTTCTTTGTTTGAGAATTAATTTTTTTTTACTGAAGATTTCACTTTTTCATTTTTGTGGAAAAACGATTTTTTTAGTTGAAAATTGAACTATGGTGTTTAAAATTCATCCTTTTTGGCCAAAAATGCAACTTTTTGGTTAGAAATTAATTTATTTTGAATTGAGAATTCGTCTACTTGGCTTGAAACTTCAGCAATTCAGCAGAAAATTGGATTATTTGGTAAAAAATGAACTCTTTCGTTGAAAACTAGTTGTTCGGTTTGTTAAAAAATCAACTGCTTGTGTAGAAATTATTTGAAAGTACATTTCTCAATCCAGCATAAACTTTCAAAAAACAAATTGTGCAACAAAATTCACAAGAAGGCTCAAAAAGAATTATGTTCCTTATTTGTTTTTAAGAAACAGTTTGTTAAGAAATATAATTCTTTTTACGTCTTCTCGTGCAATTCTGTTGCACAATATGTTTCTTTAAAGTTTATGTTGATTTAAAAATGTACTTTCAAATAAAATAATTTAATTAAACATCATTATATTCACCAATAGAATTGAGAATCATTGCCAAGGAAAAAACTAGAGTATGAGCAATCTTCATCTTTTATAATTAGGTGAAAAACTGAATAGTCGTATCTGTATCTAGATCTCTATTGCTTACATCATTTGTGGATTTGCTTGATATTTATAGAGTACATTTATGATCATAAGTACAATGAGCTAACTAATGAACAATTTTAAGTGATTTAATGCTTTCACGATGACTTACTATAATAAATTTAAATTTAGAATTTAAATCTTTTTCGGGTTTTATACTATTTACTAGACTATTATGTGCGCGCGCAAGCGCGCGCCAACTTTTGTGTTCATGTTTCTCCTTTACTCAATTTTCGAATCACTATTTATTCCTTCAAATTCTTTAAACAATCAAATTCTTGATTTCACAACACAAAAAGATGTGAAGAATTATTTTCATTGAATCATTGAAATAATTTTTACTTAATATTTTTGTGAAAATTTGAATTATTAATAACCCTTTAAACTATTCCAGAGAGAATTAAAATATATGTGCACAGAATTTCGAAATGAAAATTCAGATACTCATTTCACAACATCCCAAAATTAAAAAAAATATATAATTGGAATAGAGGTATTTTAAACATTAACAAACTCTTATTATACAATGTATAGTCAATAGTCAATTATATCACCTTGAAGTAAATGATCAGTTCATGCTACCTAATCAAAAGAAATTAAAATTAAATCATCATGTAATTTAAAATTGTTGGAAAAAATAATCAGCTAATAATTAATTAATCTGTTTATAACATAATAAACATTCAACTATAATTTTCATTCAGTTTCATTCAGTTTCACAAAATCAGCATCATTTCAAAAATAATGTAATTAGTGGTATATTAAATTTAAATAAACTTTTATTGTACAAATTATATGCAGTATTCAATTAAAAAACCTGGAAGTAAATGATCAATTTATGATTTTGAATTTAAAACAATTGAAGTTAAATATTTATGTAATTTAATTTTGTGGTTAAAGTAAATCAGCTAATAATTAATTAAACAGTTCACAACATAAAAACCCTCAAGCAATTATTTTCATCGAAATTTAATATTTATCTGACAATTTAAATTATTCATAACCTTCCAAAGTAATACCAGGAGAAATTGAAATATATGCAGATATAATTTTGAAAATTGAATTCGGATACTCACTTCACAACATCACGAACATTTAAAAAAAATTATATCATTGTAATGGAGATATATGAAAGAAAAAAAACAACATTTTTATCATAAAAATCGATCAACCATATTATTTGCATTGAAACATCAAAATAACTTCTACCTTATATTTTTCTGAAAATTTCAATTATTCATAATATTTTAAACTAATTTCATGAAAACTTAGAACACATTTACAAATAAGTTTGAAGATTATTTAGATAATTATCTCACAACATCGCAATCATTTCGAAAATTATGAAATTAGAATAAAAGTATTTTAAATATAAATAAACTTTTATTATGCAAATCATATCCAATATTCGATTAAATAAAGATTCCTTCTATACTACAATCTTACACAAGATGTTGGGGACCTTTTTTCATATGAAGGATTTGATCTTTTATTCCTGAAAATTTAATTTATTCATAAAATAGAATCAGTCAATCAGTTTTTCATTTGAAATTGCATTTTTA
>CAKNXH010062778.1:78722-108889 GCA_932178445.1 Andricus quercusramuli
ATAAAAACATTCGAATAATTTTTACTTTATATTTTTTCGGAAATTTTGAATTAATAATAACCTTTTAAACTAATTCCACAAAAAAGTAAAAAATATGTACATATAATATTGAAAGCAGAATTCAGGTACTAATTTCACAACATCGAAAAATTTACCAAAATTATACAAATGGAATAGAGGTATTTCAACATAAATAATCTTTTATCATAGAAATCATAGCCAATATTCAATTTCATGGCCTTCAATCAAATAATCAATTTATGTACTTGATTTAAAAAAATTAAAATATAATCTTTATGTAATTTAATATTGAAAAAAATTGATCAGCTAATGATTCATTCATCTGTTGCCAACATAAAAAGCATTCAACTATAATTTTCATTCAGGCATTCAAACAATTTTTACTTTACATTTTTTTTTAATTTACTGAAAATTCATTTCTGAAAATTCGATTGATAAGTAACCTTTTATAGTAATTTCAGAGAAAATTGAAACATATTCACAAATAATTCTGAAAATTAAATTCAAATCATTATTTCGCAACATCACAAACATTGGCGGACAATGCGTAATTGGATTAGATGTACTTTTTCTTTATTCATAATGTTTCCTCTAAGGGACTTCATTCTTTCTCATTTGCTCCCCTAGCACCCTCTAACTCCTTCATCCACTCTTCCCCTAAACCATCCTCCCCTAGAATCATTACCACATTCTCTTGCCAGCTTCCTTTATCTTCCATTCCTCTCCTACATCCTTCCCATACATGCTCCCATGTTTCTTCTTCCTATTCGCAAATTTTGCACTTCCTGTTATCTTTCTTCTCCCCATACATACTCGTTTCCCAATCTAAATCTTGCTACTCTGGTCCATCTTTTCTCTCCCCATCCCTCTTTGAAATACTTTTGTACTTCTTCCTTTTTTATCATCTTATACAATATAATATATTTTAATTCCTTAATCATCCCCCATCTTCCTATTAATTGTCTTTCTCTCTCCCTTTCTTCTACTTCTTCGTAGTTGACTCCAGTCACATCATCTATCTCTCTAAGAACTCCCTGCTTTCTTCTTCCAATCTCGTTAATTCCATCGCCCTCCCTCTCCTCTCTTCTACCACCATCAAACACATTCTCGCTAACTCCCCTCCCTTTCCCTCCCACAGCTTATTCTCAAAATTCCATGCCCTCTTACCCGCTCTAGTACTTAATTTATCCCTTTGCGTTGCTTCTCTCACCATATATCCCGGCGCCCTCTCGTCTACCCCTAGCGTACACCTTATATACCTTTCTTGTAAAGTCTCAATCTCTTCCATTTCTTCCCATCCCCATATTTCTGCTCCGTAACCTGATACCGGCCATACCAGCGTATCAAATAATCACATTCTCCTTCTCATATTTTGTTTGAAACCTTCTTTCTCCTATTCTCCATATCTGTTTCATTACCCCTGCTGCTTTTTTTATACTTTCTCTTATGTGAGCTCTATGATCTCCATTTGCTTGCAAGTTATATCCCAAACACTTAAACTCTTTCACTTCATTTAATTTTATTCCCTTCCATCTACCCGTCCATTCCTCCTTTCTTCCTCCCCCTTTTCTAAACCTCATTATCTTTGTCTTTTCTACATTTAAATTCAACTTTTTTCCATTTAAGTATTTCTCTAATCCTGTAATTAAGCCATCATCCCTTCTTTATCCTCTACCATCAATACTATATCGTCCGCGTATGCCAGTGTATATATATTTTCGTTCCCTATCCCAACTCCTTCCCATCCTTTATTTTCATTTCTTCTTCCAAGTCTGATATTAATATAATAAATAAAAGTGGGCTCAGAGGACATCCTTGCCTTACTCCTATCACCAACCAGAAACTATCTCCCACTTGCTCTCTTACTTTTACCTTGCATTTTGTCTCTCTAAAAATTTCCGATACTCTCTTTGTTAATCCCTCTCGTATCCCCTTTTTCACTATAATTTTTTCTATCTCAGCACGGTCTAATGAGTCAAACGCCGCCGTTAGGTCCACAAACATTGCAATCATTGCCCCTTTCTCCCTTTTAATTCTCTTATTTACTAAATAGTGCAGAACATATATATCGTCGATCACTCCCATCCCTTTTCAAATTCCTGTCTGATTGGGTGGCTCTATCTTTTTCTCCACAACTTCTTCTTTTGACCTTTCGATAAAACAGCCACATATACTTTATATAGTGTTGGCATTAATGTCACTCCTCTCTAATCATTAACCTCCTCCCATTTGCCTGTCTTCACTATAGGTATAACTTCTCCTTCTTTCCATAACTCTGGCCACCCCTCTCCTCTCCATACTCTATTGCACATTATCCATGCCCATTCCTTTAATTCTGTCCAACCATATTTCCTTACTTAATTTGGAATATCATCTATACCAGGTGCCTTTCCATCTTTCATCATCCCTAATACCTTGACTATTTCCTCCCTTGTAATATCCTCCTCATCTGTTTCCCTACCATATTTTCCTCCTTTTCTAACTTTCCTCTCTACCCCTCCTAGTAATTCCATTAAATATTTTTCCATTCTATCATCTCAATATCCTGGTTTACTCTTTTCCTTCTTCTTCTCTCTTTATTTACAACCTTCCAAACCTCTTCATCCATCCCAGTCTCCGCTTCTTCTTCAAACCTTTTATTTTCCTCCTCCTTTTTTTGATCACACAACTCATCAGTTCAAAAAATAAGAAGCTTTAAACTATAACTTTCATTAAAATATTCACATAATTTTTACTTGATATATTTCCTTTTATTTGAGCTTTCATTTCTGAATATTTGACTTATTAATAACTTTCGAAACTAATTACAGAAAATATAAGTTTCAATTGAATCAAATTATAATTAATTAACCAGTTCATAATATGAAAAGCGTTACACAGTTATTTTCATTGAAACATTCAAATTATTTCTAGATTATCTTCTCCTTTAAATTTGAAATTTCATTTCTGTACATTCAATTCATTACTAACCTTTTAAACTAATTAAAAAAAATACGTACATATGTATAATCTTGAAAATTGAATTCAGATAGAGTTATTTCACAACGTCACAAGTATTTGAAAAGATTATATAATTGCAATAAAGGTATTAAAAAATGAGAATGTAAAAAATTAAACTTGCATTATAAAAGTAATAACCAATATTCAATTACATAACCTTCGTGTAAATAATCAATTTATGTTACTTAAATAAAGAAAAAAATTTTTAATTCAATTCCTTTGAAATTTGAAGTTTTTGACAAAATTAATCGACCAACAATTAATTAAACTGTTTACAACATAAAAAGCATCAAACTATTATTTCAATTGAATCATTCAAATAATTTTTACTTTATATTTTTTAAACATGAAATTTCATATCAGAAAATTTATGTTTCAATAGAATCAGTTAATAATTAATTAATCATTTCACAATGTAAAAAGCATTAAGCAATTAGTTTCATTGAAACATTCAAGTAATTTTCACATTTTACATATATGTTTTTTGTTTAAAATTGCATTTCTTTACCTTTAATTCAACAGTAAGCTTTAAAAATAATTTCACAAATTTTTTAAATATATATGTTCTAGGGTGACCAGAAAAAAACACTTGATTTTTTTAGGAGTGAAGGTCAAATAACGGTAGTTTATGCGATTGTAGAAGCCAGATTTTTTAATTTTTTATTTTAAACAATATTTAGAGGTGGCCCATCGCCTTTGAAGTTCTTATGTAATTAACATGGGTAAACTCAACTTTTTTTTCATTAAAGATTTTAACCACGAAGATATCCACTTTTTAATTTGAACTTTCAATATGTTGTTCTTGAGGTTCTCAGCATCCACATAAAAACATTCCAATATCCAATTACATAACCTTCAAGTAAATAATCAATTTCTGCTACATAATTGAAAACTAAATCAAATTCAATCTTTATTTAATTTAAAGTTTTCAACAAATTTAATTGAAAAAAAATAGCTCAAACTGTTTACAACATATTTTTTTTTTTTTTTTATACCATTAAGCCGTTTCCCTTTCGGCGAGCCTCTAGGGGTAGGCGTGACAACTACCCGCTTCGGGTAGTGTTTCTAGGTGGATAGTTTCTTGTAGTAAATAACTACAAGTGTGGGCTCACCACACCCACGACCGCCAACAGCAACATAAAAAGAATGAAACCATTATTTTTATTAAAATATATTCAAATAATTTTTACTTTATATTTAAAAAAATGAAATTTCATTTCTGAAAATTGGAATTATTAATAACTTTTTATACTAATTTTCAAAAAAAATTAAACATATTATTCTGCTATAATTTTGAACATTAAATTCAGATACTCATTTAAGCATTAACCTTAAACGTTAACATTAACATTAGCATTAACATTAAATAATTTTTACTTTATTTATATATATATATATATATTTTTTTTTTTTCAAATTTGAAATCTCATTTCTGACAATTTAAATTATTAATAACCTTTCAAATTAATTCCATAAAAATGTAAGTTTTAATAGAATCAGTGAATAATTAATTAATCAGTTTAAAACCTAAAAAGCATTACACAATTATTTTCATTAAAACATTTAAATCATTTTTACATTACATTTTCCTTTTAATTTTAAATTTCACTTCTACACATTCAATTCATTAGTAATATTTTAAACTAATTAAAAAATTAAAATAAAATATATGTACATATAATCTTGAAAATTGAACTCAGAGTTATTTCACAACGTCACAAGTGTTTGGAAAGATTATATAATTGCAATAAAGGTGTTTTCAAGAAAAAGTAAATTTTTATTATAAAAATAATAACCAATATTCAATTACATAACCTTTAAGTAAATAAGCAATATATGTTATATAATCGAAAAAAATTAAATTCACTCTTTATTTAATTTAAAGTTTTTAACTAAATTAATCAACCATTATTTAATTGAACTGTTTAAAACATAAAAAGAATGAAACCAATTATTTTAATTGAAATATTCAAATAATTTTTACATTATATTCTCCTTTAAATTTCAAATTTCATTTCTATACATTCAATTCATTACTAACCTTTTAAACTAATTAAAAAATAAAAATAAAATATATCTACATATAATCTTGAAAATTGAATTCAGATAGAGTCATTTCACAACGTCACAAGTATTTGAAAAGATTATATAATTGCAATAAAGGTATTTTAAAGAAAAAGTAAACCTTTACTACAAAAATAATAACAAATATTCAATTACATAACCTTCGTGAAAATAATCAATTGATGTTACTGATATTGAAAAAAAATCAAATAAAATCTTTATTTAATTTAAAATTTTAAACAAAATAATCAACAGAAAATTAATTAAACTGTTGACAGCATAAAAAGCATGCAACTATTATTTCCATTGAAACATTCAAATAATTTTTACTTTATATTTTTTAAACATGAAATTTCATTTCTCAAAATTTGAATGATTAATAACTTTTTATACTAATTTTCGAAGAAATTTGAACATAGTATTTATTATATAATTTTTAAAATTGAATTGAGATATTCATTAAAGCATCAATCTATATTTTTCATTGAAACATTTGAATAATGTTTACTTTATATATTTTTTTCAACTTCGAACTCTCATTTCTGACAATTTGAAGTATCAACAACCTTTTAAACTAATTCCAGAAAATTTAAGTTTCAATAGAATCAGTTAATAATTAATTAATCAGTTCACAATGTAAATAGCATTAAACAATTAGTTTCATTGAAACATTCAAGTAGTTTCCACATTATATATATATTTCTTGTTTAAAAATTGAATTTCTATACCTTTAATTCAATTGTAAGCTTCAAAATTAATTTGAAAAAATTTTTAAATATATATGTACATATCATTTTGAAAATTTAATTCATATACAATCATTTAACAACGTAACAAAGTCTTTAAAAGAATAATTAATCAATCAGCTCAGAAAATAAGAACCATGAAATTATAACTTTCATTAAAAAATTCAATTATTTCTCACTTTATATTTTTCCAAGCATTATAATACATCACTGCGGTAGCGTCTGAGACTATATCGTCATTCATCTAATCTCATCGAGTAGACTATAGTCACGAAGGAATAGTATACATACAATAATATCGGCGAGAATATAACGCAACGCGCATATATCCTGATAAAGAACATCTGCGCCTGGATTAAAAATGTGGGAAAAATTTAATAACAACTCACATTGAAAGTAATAGTAGAAATAAATAAATTGAAATACTTATCGGCGATTGATAAAATGAGAAATCTACTTTTTTAATTGTGTTATAGTTTTAATTTTTAAATATAGAGGTCACCCTATGACTTACTATAGCTAACAGAAATTCTTCCTCCATGAAATTACGAGTTTTCATCTATAGGATACCGCGCACCTAATTGGTCTAGATTGAATATTTAACAACTCTAAAACCAAAACTTCAACGAATTTTCGATTTATTTTTTTCTATTTTTATACAGCTGTATAAGTATAAGATGCCTATGATTGGCCAGAGCGCCCCATGGTGAGGACTGGTCGAACTTCATTGGAAAATCAATTCTTTTTTGAAAAACCCGGGAGGACAGAAAGCAATATCGGATTGGCATTATAACCATTGTCCCTATTGCTGTTATTAGGGTATTTCAAGATTACGACTGCTTCTCTATATTTTCTTGGAAAAATATTGTGTTTTTGCGATGACGGTTATTTTATCAAATAAAATGCCATGTCCTGTTTTTATATGCTGTCTCACTTTAGCCTCATGTTCCTTTACACGTTGGCTCACCGCACTCCCGGTTTCTCTGTATCAGAGATTGGTACTTTCGCAAAGAGAGGTACTACGTCAAAACTAACTGCGATGTCTTGGGGTTCAATTTGGATCTGTTGTATCTTTTTGATATAATCAAAATAATTTTGATAAATTGATATAATGCTCAGAAAATATACCAGTTTTTGATGAACATACCTATCAAAATTAATTTAATCACTGAATCTGTACAGCAGCAGACGCCCTTGATGAGGACAATTAGATAAAGGTTTTAATTAATTTAATTCTGATCAATTGTGACATTTGTTTCATATACCTGTATATGTCATAAACAATTGCATTCATTAATTTTTAAGAATATTTCGGGGTTGATGATCATATCTGAAATAGTTTCAATATGGTTCAATGAGAAGGAAAAGCGTTGCCTGCAGACAAAACCCAAATTTAATTCATTCTGATAAAATTGTTTTTAATAATATAAAATGTTGACGCATGGTGATAATTTGTTGCTGTATATATCGATCTAGCAGTTAATCTAGGAAGTTTTAGATGAAGAAAATAATGTGCGACTTCTGGAATGAAAATTGAACTACTTGGTTGAAGGTTGAGCCACTTTTTCAATAAATTATTTATTTATTACTTAAGTTTTGATAATGTATAATTAATATATAACTGCTTTCTTCTGCCATCATTCCTTCAACCTGGTCACTGTTCATGTTTATATTTGCCCTCTTCTGAAAGCGGTTCCTCTTTGTACTCACTCCACGATCACAAACATGTTTTAGTTCAAAATTATAAAAAAACAATTAAATTAATTTTGCAGAAGAAAGTTTTCTACTATTACTATTTGAAATTCCCTTACGATTAGGCGATTATTTCCTAAGGGAGATTCTTCGATTTCTTTAGTGGTCATCGGCTCAATCTTGCCGCTGTTCATGTTTATTTTTGTCCTTTGTTGAAAGCCCATCCACGTTGTATATATTCCACGAAGAATAGTGTTATTTCTCTCCACTATTGCAAAGATTTCACCATCGGAGGTTGATAATACAGTTTGTCTTCCGGTTGGCATAGGCCCAGGGGCATTATTCGTTGATCTCACTCGAATTGGTAAATCGTGAGGAAAAGTGTATATTCGAAATTCGAATCGCCGGTTAGGATTCACGTGAGGAATAAGCCGAACATATTTAAGTTCTTCAATTTTAAGAGAACGTAGGCGGTGAGGTGCAAGAATGGCAGTAGGAGACGCAATGCCAGGAGGAGACCTGGACCTGGTACGAAGAGAAGATTCGGCAGGAGGAGATTTGGACCTGGCACGAAGAGAAGATTCGGCAGGAGGAGATTTGGACCTGGCACGAAGAGAATATGTGGCAGGAGGAGCAAGAGTCATGACTGGAGAACGCTGCGATTGAGGTGTGGCAGGAGAAGACCTTTCAGGAGAATCAGAAGTTCCGCTACGAGGAACACCAGGAATAGGAGCGCCATTCGGTAAACATTCAAACTGTAAACTTAACTCTGCAAAAAGAAACAATGGATTCAATTTACAAGAAAGTGTTGAAAACGCTAATTTGAGAAAAGACAACTTGTGCAAGAGAATTGCACAAAAAGCCCATTTTTTAAAGAATTCCTCTTTCTTCCCTTTTTACTCTTTCTTTGATTAAATGGCAACTGAATTAAAAGAACCCAGTAAGAACTACTGTTTTGTAGAAAATTCTTCTTTCTGGTTCAAAAATTGCACAATATGAAATTTTTATTTCTGTTCACTGAAAAATTTTTCTTGGTTAAAAATTGAACTCTTTTGTTAAAAAGTTTGTCTTTTTGGTTTGAAAATTCATCTCTGTCAGTAGATATTTAACTGTTTTTTACTTGAAATTATAATGGTTGTTTGTTGAAATATCAACCATTCCATTTTTCGTTGAGTATTCATCTTTTTAGTTGAATTCCACTGTTTTCGATTTAAAATTCAAATATTTTCTTGGTTTCAATAATAAATATTATATTTTCCGTCAAGATATAATTCTCAATTGATTTTTCAAATATTGGAATTATTTTATTTTCACTTTTTATGTGTTAAACTACTTATTCAAAAGCTGAACGTCTTTGTTGAATTTTTTTGTGGAAGATTCATAATGTTACTTGAAAATTTAAATATTTTGTTATACATTCATTTATTTGATTATAAATTAAACTATGTTTTTGAAAATCTGTCCCTTTTGCTTGAAAGTTATATATATTATTTAGTCGTTAATGTAATTGGTTGGTTGATAATTAATTTTTTTTAAACTCGTTTTTTCTTGTTTGAAATTTTTTTCTTCAAATTGAAAATTTGACTATTTCATTTTTTGTCGAAATTAGATCTGTTCTTAATAAAAATTCAACAATTTGGATGGAACTACGTTTTTTCGATTGAAATTAATTTTATTAGCGGAAAATTTAACCATTCCTTTTTTTGGTAAAAAATAATTTTTGCATGTTGAAAATTTTTGGTTGAAGATTCCTAACTTCAGTTGACAATTCGATTTAATGTTTTGGTAGAAAGTTAATTCTTTTGTTTGTATACAATTAATCATTTCGGTTGAAAAGTGATCTTTTTTTAGTTGAACATTTATCTGTTTGGTTGAAATGTGTACTGCTTTGTCAAAAATTCATTTATTCATTGCAGATTTCTCTTTCCGAAATCTTTTGAGTAACATTTTTTTGAGGAAGATTTTTGAGTCCCTCCACATAAAAAATAGTAAGATTATATCAAGCCCCTCCACCTTCAAATCATCTGACGTGAATTTTTGATTACTACGCAGGAGTGTACCATATGTTCACGCGCACATATGGTACAAATTATTAATCTATAGATCAACTTTTCGAATTTCATTTTTCATTAACACACGCATTATGAATTCTCCTGTATTAAATTCAGATTGAACTTTTATAGCTTGAAAATGTATAGCTTGAAAAATGTACAATTGTACATATAATTGTAGATGTATTATTATATTTACCAGTACAATTCAGAATAATCGCCAAGGACAAAACAAGAGTAGAAACAATCGACATCTTTTCTGATTGGAGGAAAAACTCATTAATGTATCAATTAAGAATTTTATTAACACTGTTAACTAATGAATATTTTGGTTCTTCATCAAATTTTATTTATCTTAAAGAAGTGATCTCATATATGATAGGCGGCAAGGTTGGCTTGCTTAGATATTTACAACTTAATTAGAGTAGATTTCGAGGAGAAAAAATGACCTAATTTGTTAAAAGTAACATGCAAATTTATATAGTCTTTAATTTTTACGCGCAATTTGCCGTTTAAATGGAAAATTAGTATAGTCCCTGTTCAATGAATTATTTGAAATTTTCGGCTATTCGAATCACCAGTTCGGATTCACGTGAGAAATGAGGCAAAGATGTTTAAGTTCTTCAATTTCGAAAAACCGTAGGCGGGAAGGAGCAAGAATGGCTGGAGGAGACGCAATGCCAGCAGGAGACCTGGACCTGGCACGAAGAGAAGACTCGGCAGGAGGAGAATACCTGACAAGTTCACTAGTCAGCTATTTTCGATAAAAATTCAAAAAGTTGTAGCATTTTCGAAATACAAAAAAAAAACGGAAATTATCTTTCAGGGCGAAACAACGCACTGTTCGAAAACGAGTCATGAAAAAAAAACGTTTTTTTTTAAGCGCTACAAGATTATCGTAACAACTTGTTGAATTTTCTTGAAAAATCACCCGAAAATTTTCTTTCAACCTTTTCTCCTCACGAATCACTTGATGAGAATGTGTTCGCTGAAGGCGAAAGAGCTTCAACAAAAGAGAAATCACTAAATTTCAGTTGTCAATGGTTTTACCTTCAATTTTGAAAGTCCTAGGTAACAGGTGCGCGCTCTAGTTGAAAATTTTTGTTAAAAATTAATTTTTTTTAACTGAAGATTTAACTTTTACTTTTTTGGTAGAAAATTTATCGTCTTGGTTAAAAATTCATATTCTTTTCTTGAGAATTCAACTAATTGGCTGAAAGTTGAACTGCTAAATCAAAAATTTCTTTTTGGTTGCGGATTTACAATTTTAGTTGAAAATAGCACCATTTAACCTGAAAGTATGTTTAAAGAATTGAAAAAGCGCCTGACCGATTATTTTTGTTTTCACCTTCAAATGTTTTTGGCTGCGTCTAGTCCAATCGACTATCATATTACATCTTTTGTCGAGATTTACTCTTTTTGTAGAAGATTCATCTTTTATCGTTTGAAATGAATAAACGAATTTTAAATTTTAATTAAAAATTGTTTTATTTCGTTGATGAAAGATTCTTTGTCAAGAATCTTACAATGTTAGAATGCTGGTGTTTGAATATTAATGGTCAGGGAATATGAAAAATTGCTCAGAACAAAATCGGGGAAAGGTCAGGAATTCTTAAAATGAAGTTTTGTGGCTAGCCCGATGTAATTTTTAAATTAAATTTTGAATCTTTTTCGAAAAGTGTCCGGGGGTCAACTCCGTGAAGCCAGAAAAATCTCTAGACTTTTATAGGATGCGATCCCTCAATTAGCAGATACTTGTAATATTTTGTTCCTACTTCGGATCACAAACAATATTACATTTTAATGGTACATTTTTCTAAATTATATTGGTGTTGTTAAGAAAATTCTTCTATCACTATTATGTGAAAATTTCTTAATATTCGGCGCTCTCTGCCTACGGGAGTTTCGTCAATTTCTTCTGTGGTCATCTCTTCAACCTTGCCGCTGTACATGTTTATTTTTGCTCGCTTTTGGAAGTTAGTTTTCATTGTATACATCCCACGAAGAACTGTATTATTTCCCTCCACTATTGCAAAGACTTCACCATTGGACGTTGATAATACAGCATGACCTCCGGTTGGCATGGGCGCAAGGACATTAAATCTTCCTCTCACTTGAATCCGTGCATTGCGGGGGAAAGCGTATGCGCGAATTTCGAACCGCCTGGTCGGATTCGTGTGAGGAATAAGTCGAACAGATCTAAGTTGTTCAATTGTAAGTCCATTTAGGCGGAATGAAGAACGAATGGCAGGAGGAGACGGAATGGCAGGAGGAGACGGAATGGCAGGAGGAGATGGAATGGCAGGAGGAGCCGGAATGGCAGGAGGAGCCGGAATGGCAGGAGGAGACCTGGGCCTGGCACGAAGAGAAGGCTCAGCATGAGGAGATCTGTACCTGGCACGGAGGGAATGCTCGGGACGAGGAGATCTGGACCTGGCGCGAAGAAAAGGCTCGGTAGGAGGAGAATACCTGGCCGTAGAATCCGGAGAGTGAGTTCTGGCAAGAGAAAGAGACAATCTAAGAGAATAAGATGGTCTGCCTTGAGGAGTATCAGGAAGAAGACAGTCCCCAGGTGACCGCTCAGACTGTAAACTCAATTCTGCAACAAGAAACAGAAGTTCAATTTTCCTTGTGTATTCTCTTCGGGTATATTTTGTGCTCCCGGAGAGAAAAAAGGCCATCCGAAAATTATGGCACACTGCCAGGGATTGGAAAATTCCTCTTTTTCTACCTATTTTAAAAATCTTTATTTTTGTTTTGTTTTGTTGGTTAAATGCAAAATAAATAATAGAATCGAATGAGGAAATATAATTTTTTTTCGTTGAAAGTTCGTTCTTTTCAATTGAAAAATCTACTATTATATTTTGGGTTTAGAATTCATCTCTTTAGGTGAAAAATTCTGCTACTTGGTTGAAGATTCAACTGTTTTATTGGAAAAAAATTTTCTTGTTGAAAATTAATTTTTCCTAATTGAAAATTTAACTATTTAATGATTGATTGAAAATTGAAAGTGTTTAGATGACAATCCAACGATTTATTTTTAAATTTATTTATTTTGTTGAAAATTATTATTTTTCAATATTAAGTTTGTTAACTGCCAGTTTAACTATTTAATTCCTGGTTGAAAATTGATTTTGCCCAGTTTAAAATTGAAATTTTGGTTAGAAATTTATATTTCTGTTTGAAATATTTCTTGTGAAAAATCTTTCTTGATAACATTATGAATTCCCCCGTAATAAATTCAGATTAAATTTTTGCTTTTTTAAAAAATATACACATAATTATAGATATATTATTATATTCACCAATATAGTTGAGAATAATCGCGATGGACAAGAGGAGAGTAGAAACGATCGACATCTTTTCTGATTAGTGGAAAAACTGATGAATGTATTAATTAAGAACCTGATTAACACTGTAACTAATTAATATTCTTGTTCTTCATCAGAATCTATTTATCTTAAAGAAGTGACCTCATATATGATAGGCGTCAATGTTGGCTTGCTCAGATATTTACATTTAATTAGAGTAGGTTTCGAGGCAAAAAATTACTTAATTCGTTAAAACTAATATCACAATTTATACAGTCTTTTATGTTAACGCGCAATTTGTTGTTTAAATGAAAAATTTATAAAGTCCCTGCCGGACGTAGATAAGACAGTTGAAAAATATTTTTGGCTGACCAAACTATAATCCAGTATAGTCCAGTTGCAGATACAACCATTTATCTATGAACTCATCTCTTGGGTTGAAAGTTCAATTAATTTGTTCTAAATTCATGTTTTGGATGAAGGTTTGCCTCTTTTGACAGGCAACCAATTCACTTGGCTTGAATTTTTTTCAGTTATGGTTAAAAAGGCAATTCATTCTGGACAAACTCAAATAAAGTTTGAAAGAAATTATTATTATTTATGATGAGAAGTTGTAGGCTCCGGAAGCTACAATCATGGTTCTTTAAGGCAACCAATCGAGGCGCAACCGGAACGTGTACGTCATCCATCATGCCCATTCTGTACTAGAAGATAAGCAAGACACGCAAGAGTGGGAAATTAACGCGAGGTGTTTTCGTACAACACTGTTCCTTAGAGTCCGGTCTCTAGCCGCGGATGACCTAACGCGGCAGGCTGGACAGTTGGAGATGAAACTTTCACCTCTGTATACTTTTTTAGAGCTACCATTCTTTGTAGAATGTTATGAGGAACAGTGTTGACTGACCAGATGAAGTGATCCTAGAACAGCCTTTTGCATCCGGTTCGCGATGAACTGAGCCTGACTATGGCAAGCCGGAATCTTGTAGAGTTGGCTATGAAATGAAGCTTTCATACCTCCAAAACAACCGATTATGAGAACTGCAAGATGGACATTGTAGCCTTAGTACAGACTGCTCAGCTCAGGTGCCGAGTATTCAATCACGTAAATGATCTTCGCCTTCAGATCTTGGAGGACAATATCAGACTTTGTAGCACTGATACGTTGAGCGGTGGAGAATGAGAAATTCCAGAAGATCTCAGACTGATCATTCTCCACAACTGACTCAAGTTCCCCCTGGGCTTATTGCAAGACTGGCAATAGATCAACACCATAGAAGTGCCGAAGATGGTAGTAAAACACTTTTAGAGCCGCATTGTGTCTCTGTATATACCTGACTGATGAGATGAGGATGTTATTAGTTAATTTGATACGGTGTTTGAAATCATTTGCGATGATATTGTAGGTACAAAATTAGAAGCATGGTGCAGTTTGGAGTACGTCTTTTATCGCTGTTATCCTTGAACCACGGCCGCGAGCGTTGAAGGTGACAACAGTCGCTTCTGGATGCTTTCTCAGAGCTACCATCTTCCACTCCACAGGCTCTCAAACGCTTGCTTCCTGATGTTCTGGAAAGTTTCTTACAATGCGATAGGCATTGAAACCGCCTTCTGAGCTGCTGTCAGTACCCTACTGATTCCTAAATGTTCAAGATTTTCAGTGCATCTTGCGTGCATATTGACTGTAGCTGAAATCCCAATAGGATTAATAGATGCATGTTTCACATGCCTCCCTATTGTCTTTACTTAATGCCTTGGCTCTCTATACTTATGGATCTTGGTTGTATTTTCCAAATTTCGGTTAATTCGGCAAGCAATGTCGATGATGTAGACTCTTCCACCTTTTTTTTCTCGCATCACGATGTCGCGTCCGTTGGCTCGGTTGTAATGATCCGTCTGGATGGTAGCATCTCAATATAAGATGTAATCTTCGTTTTCTAAAAGGGGCATTGGAATGTACCTATAGAATTATATAGAATATTTTTTTAATATTTCAGGACAATGAAGATCATTTATTACAATTGTCATTTAACTTAATAAGTCAAAGACAATGTTTGTTTTAAGCTAGAAGGATGGTCTACGATCACGATGAACGTTTGATGAACTGTTGCGTACCTCTACAATAAAACTGTGCGGGTGTCAAATTTTGATTGAAAACTTATATCTTTCAGATGAAGAACCCTTTTTTCATTCGAAAATGATTATAAACAATATTGTTTATTAAGTTCTGATTATTAGGTAATACTTGGTCACGAGCGACGCACATATTGAAACAAATAATAATTTAGCTTTTGGAACAATATGAGGATCCACAAATTCTTGATTATATTGTACTTTTGATTTTGACGTTCATTTATTCTAAATTGTTTAAACAATTATTATTTGTTAAAAAAATAGTTTCCCCCCTGTAAATCGGGGAAAGTTATTCATCTTTCGTGGTCATTTTCACAAAGTTGATAAATGCCAAGATTAGTAGTTTTTGTTTAACATATTTGGTAATTATTCAAACAATTTCCCCCCCCCCCCCCCTAAAACCGTAAAATCTATTATTTTCTAGAAATATTGCGAAACTATCAGAAGAGTCTCCATCTATTTTTTTAATAAAAGGTAATTTCGTAAGAAATTTTTATATCCCAAATCAAAAAAAATTAAAAGCAGAGAATTTCACTAAAAAATGCATCAATAATTTGTTTCGAATTTTTTACAGGCAAAATTTCATAATTTTTCATTCAAAATGTTATAGCCAGAAGACGTATAATTTCCTCTCTAATACCTCCAAATTTCAAAAAAATTAAATTATCGCTTCCGGAAATATCGATAATTCAAAAAAATCCAACCCAAAAATTCAATCTGGCGTAATTCCAAAAATTTAATATGTTTAAAGAATTAATAATAAAATATTTAGAAATCAAAGTTAAAAAAAAAGTTTATAAAGTAAAAATTATTTGAATGTTTCACTGAAAATTGTAGCCTAATGTTCCTTATGTACATAAAGATTGAATTTCTGGCAATGTTTGTGATGTTATGAAATTATTATCTGAATTCAGATTTCTAAATTATATATGAATATGTTTTGATTCTCTTTAAATTAGTTTACAGTGTGATTAATAATTCAAACTTCCATAAAAATATGAAGTAAAGATTATTTGAATGTTTCAAAAAAATAATTGTTTATTGATTTTCATGCTGCAAATGATTAATTAATCAATGAATGATTTTTCCACAATATTGAACGACATAAAGATAACGTGTGGCAGGAGGAGACCTTCACCTGGCACGAAGAGAAGGCTTGGCTGAAAATGCAATCATTTTTAAAGCTTCTTCTTTAAAATTCATGTTTTGTGTTAGAAAATCGATGTTACAAATATTACAAGGTTATGTATATTAATGGTTAGGGAAAAGAAAAAAGTGGTCCTGGGAAAATCAGGGAAAAGTTAGGTAATTTTGAAAAGCAAGTTTAGCGGCCATACTAATGCTTAAGTTTTACATTACAGAAAAAATTAATTAATGTGGTGGATGAAAGTCGTCTACTATTATTGTTTGGAAATTCTTTAAAATAAGGCGATCCCTGCTTAATGGAGATTCCTCTATTTATCCTAAGGATATCTCTTCAACCTCGCCGCTGTTCATGCCCTTTTTTGGAAGCCATTTCTCATTTCATGTATGCTGCGATCAAAAACAATATTATTTTCTAGTCGTGTACCATTATTTTTTTAAAACTCTTTAAGATTGAGCGATCGTTGCCTAACGGTGATTCCTCGATTTCTTTTTCAGTCATGTATTTAACCTCGCCGCTGTAAATGTTTATTTTTGCCCGTTTCTGACGGCCAAATCTCATTCTATACATTCCACGAAGAATAGTATTTCCTCTCTCAAATCTTGCAAATACGTCGCCATCGGGGGCTGATAATACGGTTTGTTCTTCGGCTGGCATGGGCTCAAGACCATGATATCTTCCCCTCACTTGAATTGGTGCGTCGGGAGGAAAAGTGTATCGTCGAATTTTGAATTGCCTATTTGGATTCACGTGGGGAATAAGCCGAACAGATTTAAGTTCCCCAATTTGGAGTTTACCTAGGCGTAAAGAAGACGAGCGACTGGCAAGAGGAGATCTGGACCTGACACGAAGAGACGGCTGTGCAGGAGGAGATCTAGACTCCACGCGAAAAGTAGGTTCGAAAGGAGGAGAACACCTGGCCGCAGAACCCGGAAAATAATGTCTGGCAGGAGAAGACCCTTCAGGAAAATCAGAAGATCCACTACGAGGAACACCAGGAATAGGAGCGCCATCAGGTAAACATTCGAACTCTGAACTTGGCCCTGCAACGAGAAGTAGAGGATTCAATTTAGGTAAGATCTTTAAAAACATAAACTCAAGGAGAATCAAATCTTGCAAGAGAATTTCACGAGAAGATCAAAGAGACTTCAAACGAGAGAAATATGTCTCAATTGAAAAAAGAGGCAGAACAATTTTTCCTTATGTAATCTTTTCTACAGATTTCACAATCCTTTTCGCTTCAATGCGAACTGGTTTCTAGACGAAGATATTCTCCGTATTTTTTTTTACTAAAACCTTTTTTCAAGCCAGATTTTCTAGTCCCCTCCTTATTAGAAACGGTTTGATTTTATTACACCTCTACATCCCTACACCATTCTACGTAATTTGGTGATTGACCCCGTGGGAATGTACCATATGTGTACGACCACATATGGTTCGAATTCCATGTAAATAGGGACACTTTTCGATACCATTTTTTTATCAGACACATGATTATTATATTTACCAATAGAATTCAGGATAACCGCCAAGGACAAGACGAGAGTAGAAAAAATTTTCATCTTTCCTATTAAGGGGAAAAGCTAATTAATATATTAATGAAGACTTGCATTAACAATTCAACTAAGGAATATTCCAGTTCTTCCTCAGATTATATACTATATCTGATACTCGTTATCTCAGAGATTATAGGTATTTAGCTTATCACAATTTATATAATCTTCTAAATTTAAGTGTAATCCATCGTTTAAGTGGGAATCTTATATAGTATGATAAATGTTTGAGATGAATTACAAAATATTTTGGAAAATTTTTATAGAATTTCAACAGATGTTAGTGGAATTTAAGAGATTTTATAGAACTTGAGAGATTAAATTTGGTTTCAAATATTAAAAGCGATTTAAAGTTCTTACAAGGAATTGTTGATGATTTCACGGGATTGGAAAGTGTCCGAAGAATTTAACCAGATTTCAAGTTTTCCCATAGATTTAAAGACATTTGAAATGACTTTATTATTAACATTTCATTTAATAACTGAAAAACAATATTGGTTTTAAAATCTAAATGTCGGGTTGAGTTTACGATGTATTAAAATTGTATATATAAAAAAATGAAACTGCGTTGACGTCAACTTTGCTGCAAGAGTCATCATTTCAATTAAAGATTCATCTCCTTGGGTGAACATTGAGCTTAACATGCTTAGCAGGCTGGCCTTCAAATATCAATGTTCTGAGCAAATGATAAATATTTCAGTAGAAAATAAGGGAAAGGCAAGGAATTTGTAAATCTCTAGACTTCTGATCAAAAACAATATTATATTTTAGTTATACATATTTCAAAATTGAATTAGTGTTGTGAGCGAAAGTTATCTACCATTATTGTTCGAAAATTCCTGAAGATTCGGCGATTCCTGCCTACGGGAGATTCCTCGATTTCTTCTGTGGTCATTGCTTTAACCTCGCCGCTGTACATATTTATTTTTGCCCGTTTTTGATTGTCCAATCTCATTGTGTACATTCCACGAAGAACGGAATTTTTTCCTTCCACTATTGCAAAGACGTCGCCACTGGACGTTGATAATACAGTGTGCTCTCCGGTTGGCATGGGCGCAAGGACACTATATCTTCCTCTCACTTGAATTGGTGCATCGCGAGGAAAAATGTATCTTCGAATTTCAAATCGCTGGGTCGGATTCGTATGGGGAATAAGCCGAACAGACCTAAGTTGTTCAATTTTAAGTCCATTTATGCGGAAAGAAGTAAAAATGACAGGAGACCTGGACGTGACATGCAGAGCAGATATGGCAGGAGGAGACCTGCCACGAAGAGAAGATTCGGCAAGAGGAGGAGACCTGGACCTGGCGCGAAGAGAAGATTCGACAAGTGGAGGAGACCTGGACCTGGCGCGAAGAGAAGATTCGGCAAGTGGAGGAGACCTGACCGGAGAACCCGGAGAATGAGGTCTGGCAAGAGAAAGAGACAAGTCAAGAGAATAAGAGAGTCTGCCAGGAGGAGCAGAAGGAATAGGGTCGCCATCAGTGTCATTCTTAAACTGTAGACTCAACCCTGCAACAAGAGAGAAATGTTCAATTTTCCTTGTTTATTTTCTGCCAGTGTATTTGAAGTTTAGCTAATTGGTTGGAAGTTAACCTATTTTGTTGAAAATCCATCACTAACATTCTTCAGTCCTCTCCTCTTTAGAAACAGCAAGATTTTATTAAACTCCTCTCACCCCAAATCTTCTAACGTAATTTGTAAATGGCCCTACAGGAGTTCACGCGCACATATGGTACGAATTATGTATCAATAGGGAAACTTCTCGAATGTTGATAGAATGTAGATTAATCGCACGAATTATTATACTCACCAATAGAATTGAGGATAAGCGCCAAAGATAAGAGGAAAGTGGAAACAGTTCGCATGTTTTCTAGCCAAAATAAAAGCTGCTTAATTTAATAAACAAGACTTGGATTGAAAATTTAATTAACGAATATTGTAGTGGTTCTTGATTGCATTATATCAAGTCTCTTTTAGTCGTTATCTCAGAGATTTTTGGCGTCAAGGATTTTCTTATCAGATATTTGCATTTATGAATGTCAGTTTCACGGAAAGAAATGTAACCACTAAATTCGTCAAAACTGATATTAAAATTTATGTATTTTTTACGGTTAAGCGCGTCCGTCGTTTGAATGAAAAATGTGTTGGGAAAAGTGGGGTATGGTGTCAGTGCGGGGCATGGCGACTCTTTCAAAAAATGCTCCACTTTCTTTATTTTCATATTAATTTGTTTACGTAAAATAGCTGTCTTGATACTCGAGATTTAATTTCGTATCTCAACGACAATATTTGCTTTACATTCTAGGGACTGAATGACTTGACAATGACTGTATTCCTGTTATTAAGACAGATCTCGAAACTGTAGAGGAAAATAACGCAATGTTTGCGCGCCTATACAATAAAACTGTAATGACGTCAAAGTTTGCTTCACGATTCATCATTTCAGAAAAAAATCCATCTCTTTGCATGAATATATGTTTGTTGAACATTATTTTTCCATTAGGATATTTGTTTCATAATTTGTTTATAACAGTCTGCAATTCAATTACCTCCTGCTTTCCATCCGCAAATCCTTTTTTTGGATTATGAAAGATTCTACATTAAAAATGTAAATTCTGGCTTTTGACTATTAAGTTAGGGAAAATGAAAAATTGGTTAGGGAAAAATTAGGGATTTTGGAAAATGTCTTTCTGCGGCCACCGCGATACAATATTCTTGGGTGTATTTTATTTACTATTTTTTTTAAAGTTGCTTTCGCCAAAGTGTTACATTTTTAGTTAAAAATTGTATTACTTGGTTGAAAATCAAACAGTTTTGTTTCAAAGTTATCCTTCTTTGGTTGAAAATTGAACTGTTCAGTTTAAAATGAATATTCTCTTGTTGAGGATTAAACTATTTTTTTGAAAATTCGTAATTTTTGGTTGAGTTCGAGGTTGAATTTAAAAAATCTTTTCTTACATTATTCTTTGAGAATCGTTGAAACTTGTTTTATTACTGCCAATTCAACTTTTTCGTCTTTGGGTGCAAATTTGTCTCATTTGGTTAAATATTAGATTCAAAGTTGAACCGTTTTTGTCTAAAAGTAACTTTTTAAATTAAAAATTCATATCCTCGGATTGAAGATTCAACTAGTTTACAGAAAACTCGTCTTTTCAATGGAAAGTTTAACAATTTGTGTCAGATTTTTTCTAGCATGACTGAAAAATCTTTATTTCAGAAAAATGTATTTCGTTGGTTCAAAATTGGACTTATTAGACGAAAATGGCTTTTTTGTAGAAAATTAAATTTGTCTACTCAAAATTTAACTCTTGAATTGTTGGTTGAAAGTTCATCTTTTCTGGTCGAAATATCAATTGTTGCATTTTTTGTACAAAATTCATCTTTGTGAATTCTGTTATTATGTTTATAGAAGATTCTATGTTAGAATTATCACAAGATTATAATTTTGGTCTTTGAATATTGTTGGTGAGGGAAATTGAAAAACTGGTCATAAAGAATGAACTTTTGAAATTAAAATTCGAAATCGACTTTGGATCACAAACAATACTATATTTCAGTTTTACATTTCTTCAAACTAAATTCGTGTTGTGAACGAAATCCATCTACTATTATTGTTTTAAAATTTCTTAAGGTTCGGCCATCTCTCCAGTATTGCAAAGACATCACCATTGGATGTTGATGATACAGCTTCTTCTCCAGTTGGAATGGGAAAACGTCACACAGGTCTAACTTAGTAATTCAATTTTGAGTCAACATAGGCGTAAAGAAGAACGAATGGCAGAAGGAGATCTGGACCTGGCACAAAGAGAAGAGTCGACAGCAGGAGGAAACCAACTTAGCTGTTGTCCATGTTCATTTTTGCCCGTTTTTGAATGTCAGTTCTCATTGTATATATCCCACGATGAGTTGTATCATTTCTCTCAAATATTGCAAGGGCAAATAACATTATATTTGCAATAAAGAAAAAATTAAACTAATGTTGTGAACGGAAGTAGTTGAGCCATATTATTTGAAAATTTTTTGAGATTGGGTGATCCTTGGTTAAGGGAGTTTCCTTGATTTCTTGTGTGGTCATCTCTTCAACCTTGCCACTGTCCATGTTTATTATCACTCGTTTTTGAAGGCCATTCATCACTGTATAAATCCCACGAAGGATAGTATTATTTTTGTCCACTATTGCAAAGATAAAACCATTGCACGTTGTTAATACAGCTTGTTCTCCGGTTGGAATGTTCTGATAGATATTACATTTTTCTCTCATGTAAATTGGTTTATCGCCAGGAAAAGTGTAGCTTCGGATTTCGAATTGCTGGTTCCCATTCGCGTGTGGAATGAGCCGAATAGTTCTCAGTTGTTCAATTGTGCGACCACGTATGATTAAAGTAGAAGAACGTCTCGGGTGTGGGGAAGACGGTATGGCAGGAGGAGACCTGGACCTGGCACGAAGAGAAGGCTTGTCAGGAGGAAAAGACGTGACTGCAGAATGAGGAGATTGAGTTCTGGAAGGAGAAAGAGATCTTTCACGAAAGAAAGAAGGGCTGCCACGAGGAAGACCAGGAATGGGGGTGCCGTTAGGCAAACAGTCGAAATGTAGACTCAACTCTGCAACAAGAAACAGGGGATTAAATTTTTTTGTGTATTCTCTTGGAGCATATTTTTTTCTTTCGGTAAATTTTTCTCTTCGGAGGGAGAAAAATTTGTTTAGAAATTAATTTCTTCAACTGCAAATTCAACTGTTCTATTCTTGGTTGAAAATTCAACTGCTTGGTTAGAAGATCATCAAATTTGTTGATAGTTTGTCCCTTTGGCTCGAAAGTTCACCTATTTTGCTTTAAATGCAACGGTTTTGTGAAAATGATTCTTTTTGGGTTAAAAATTCTACTACACTCCAAGTCCCATATGGTCATAGTTCTGGGGGTTGCCTCGCACTGCTCTAGTTATTAAATCTGTTTCTTCGAAACGTAAACAGACAGGACCACCTCGGTCGTTTCCAATTGGAGTGCATAATATTGCACAATATACTCTACTGAGTACTCGTGCACTGCGGCCCTTCCGAGGCGGCAGTCGCAACCGTCTCGCGGACCGGTTTTTATGGGACCCGGTATGTATTTTTGTAGGAAACTTAACTCTCTCGTTGCAAATGAACATTCTTGTTGAAAATTTAATAATTTGGTTGAATTTATTAACCTTTTTCTTTAGTATTCAACCATTTTGCTAGAAATTAATATTTTTTTGGCGAACTCAACTGTTTTTCATCCAGAATTAAAATTTTGGTGTATTTTAGCCTGTGAATAGGGACACTTCTCGGATTCAGTTTTCCTTTAAAACACACATGAAAATTATAGATCTAATGTATTATTGTATTCACCAATAGAATTTAGGATGAGTGCCAAGGATAATACGAGAGGAGACACAATCTTCATTTTCCCTAATTAGAGGAAAAGCTAATTAATGTATCAATTATCAATTTGAATGAAAATGTAACTGCTGAATATTCTCGTTCTTCATCAGGTTATATAATACACATATGCTATGGTCGTTATCTCACATTGCATATACGTCACGCTTGTCCTTATCAGATTCGCTGATTAGCATTCGTTGCAAGGAAAAAAAATTATCTACTAAATTCGTTAAGGCTGCTTACAAATATGTAAAAATTTATATTTTTTGCTCTTTCTATTGTATCCACCATTTTGCATTTTTAACTTTTAACATGAGTTTTGAATGCGTTATCTCCAAAAAAACCCCTTATACTACGTTCTTTACAAATAAGGAAACTTTTTTTACATTTCTGCGGCCACATTGGATCCGACTTTATAATTTTTCAAGTTTCAACGTCAATTTCGTAAAAACGGCCCCGAAAGCTCCCTTGTACCAAGTTCTATACAAATATCTAAAAATTTAGATTTTTTTTTGGCCGCCATATTGGATCCGACATTTTGAGTTTTCAAATTTTGACATCGGTTTCGAAGTCAGCGACCCCAGAAGCCCCCTGTGATCGAGTTTCACATAAGTTGTAAACATTTTGAAATTTTTGCCGTCATTTTGGATGCACAATTAAAATTTTCAAATTTCTGCATCAAATTCGAAGGTAGCAGATTTTGGAAATAAAATCAGAATTTTGAATTTAAATAGAGATTTTTTCTTAAGTTGCTTTTCTTTAAATCACAATTTAAATTATTTTCAAAATTCCTCTTCGATTTACCGCAATTTTACTCACTTAAATGGATTACAATTTTTTCAGTTTTTTTTAATTCAGCCTGAATTTCTGTTTACCTCACCTTGAATTTTTAGGCATTTCATCAAAGTATCTTGTATTCCCTTAAATTATTCAAAATTCATTCCAATTTTACTGAAATCGGTGGTTATATTTCGGATTTTTGTAACACTAAATTTTGATCATTTCTGTAGTTTATTTAACTTAGAGTATATGAACATAGACTTCGAATTTTGATTAAAATATGTCTTTTATTTGTTTCAGGTAAGTTTCTGCTTCAGAAAACATTATATCTAATCATGCGGCCTTCTGGTAAGAAGAAATATTTTATTATTATTATTATTTCAAAATTTATTTATCAATATTGTAAGTCTCAATATTGCATATATTTCGTCTATTAAAGAGTTGGTTGGAAATTTGTTTACGAAATAAACTATGAATGTATTTCCGATGACTCTTTTCTATGGTCCTTTGCGAATTACCAAGAATGATTAATCTTTAAACAAGTTTCAGAAACAAATTCCCAGTTCAGGTATTTTTGAACAAATAGGCTCAATTTTTTCACGGAATCAACTTTTTTCTGGTGAATGATTACTTTGCAAACTTTCACGAATTATCAATTATTCAAACAATTTCCATAAAGAAATTTAGAGTTTGGCTATTTTTCAATAGATACGCTCAATTTTTTCACGGAATCAATCATGAATTTTTCCTGATGAATTTTAGATTACATTGAAAATTTATAAGAATTATTCAATTTTCATAAACAAATTTGGAGTTTGGTTATTTTCCACGAATCGGCTAAATTTATTCACAGTAATAAATAGTAATCTCTTTGCTATCAAACAATTATCAGAAACAAATTCCAAGTTTGGGCAAGTTTAACGAATAGGCCCAATTTTTCACAGAATTATGTAATTTTGGTAAGTTTTTGTGTTGTTGTGAAATAAGTATCTTAATTCAATTTTTTAAATTATATTTTTACTTGTTCTGGAACTGGTTTAAGAGGTCTTTTTTTTTTAAACAAAAAAAGTTGTCAAACATATCAAGTCAAAGTCATTTGAGTGTTCTAATGAAAATAATTAATTGATTTTCTCGTCGTAAACCGACTAATCAATTACTAACTGATAAGTTTTTTTTAACGATGTTTAACTACATAATGACTGAATTTCAATTTCTCCTTTGTGTGGTAACAAAAATTGATTATTCACGTTAAAATTATGTCATTTATCATTGGCTATAATCTGTACAATCAACGTTTATTTATGTTTCATACCTCTATTACAATTGATTATTTTAGCATGACGTCATGGTTCTGATATGATAGGAGGAAATCTCAGGTATATAGTAGTAATAATATTTAATAATAGTAGTAATTGTAATAATAATAAATGATAATAAATATAAAATATAAGTATAAAATAAGATAATAATAAATGATAATTTTTAATAATAGATAATATAGTAATATAATACAGTTGTCACATATTTACATGGGAATGCATACGACTTTTTGAGAAAATATTCTAAACGTGAAAGTAATTCATAAATGTACGAATAGGAATATTTTTCAAGTGTATAAAATATTACTTCTCAAATATCACCCCCGTGAGTCGGTTTTATAGTGTCCCAAAAAACCCCATGAGTGAAAAAATGGGGGTTTGCGAGTTTTTGGAGATAATTGTGATTTTTTTAAGTTTTAAAAAAAAAGTATTCAGTGGAAATCTAACATTATTTTAATAAAATTCTTTGAAATTGCGCGATCCTTGCCTAAGGGAGATTCCTCAATTTCTTCTTTGGTCATCTCTTCAACTTTGCCACTTTTCATGTTTATCTTTACCCGTCTTTGGCCAACAGTGTATATTCCACGAAGAATTGTATTTCCTCTCTCGAATATTGCAAATACATCACTATTAGACGCTGTTAATACAGTTTGTTCTTTGGTTGGCATGGGCTCAAGCGCATTATGTCTTCCTTTCACTTTAATTTGTGCATCGCGAGGAAAAGTGTATCTGTGAGTTTCGAATTGCCGGTTCGGATTTGCATGGGGAATAAACCGAACAGATCTCATTTCCTCAAGTTTAATTCCACGTGAGCGGCGAAAAATAGGAATGGCAGGAGGAGACCTTGACCTGGCACGAAGAGTCGGCTCGTCAGGAAGAGAAGACCTGACTGCAGAATGGAGAGCACGAGATCTGGCAGGAGAATAAGACGATTCGCCACGAGGAACACTGGCAATTGGGGTGCCATTAGGTAAGCATTCGAAATGTGAACTCAACTCTGCAACGAGAAACAAAGGAGTTAACTGGAACACCTGGAAATTTCATGGATTTTTCTGGGTTAAGGAAAGTCAGGGAATTTTTACTAAAATCAGGGAATTGTGTCGGGCTTGCTGAAATTTGTTTCAACAATTACAATTATTTGAACACTTATCTTATTTTTTCAAAGTGTTTAATTTGTAACGTGAGCGCTTACTTTCTAGATATCTCGCTTCAAATAAATACCCAAATAAAGTTTGAAATAAAATAGCAATTGGGGTTGAATGTAGAATAAATCGGACACATTCTGACTTGTGTTTAGCTTGAGAATGTACGTGCAAGCATATATATCTTATATTATTATATTCACCAATAGAATTGAGGATAACCGCTATAGGTAAGACGAGAAAAGAAACAATCTTCATACTTTCTGATTAGAGAAAAAACTATTTAATGCCTTGAATGACGAATTCGTTCAACACTGTAACTGATGATTATTCTAGTGCTTCGTTAAATTACATAGTATACGATATAGCGGTAATATTTTAGCCGACAAGCATGAAGGTTGTCATGTTCAAATATTTCCATTTCATTGGAGTAAGGTTCAACTAGTCATAGTATCTACTATAACGTCCCATTTGTTAATTTGGAATCATTCATTTTCGATTATAAAAGATTCTACGTTAAAATTATCTCATCTTTATTTTTTCGAAATTCGTTGATATTGGGTGATCCTTGCCTACGGGAGATTCTTTCATTTCTTCTTTGGTCAGCTTCTTAACTTCGCCGCTGTTCATGTTTATTTTCACCCGTTTGTGACTGCTATTAAACATTCCCCGAAGAATTGTATTTCCTCTTTCGAATATTGCAAAGACGTCACCATTGGACGTTGACAATATAGTTTGTTCTCCGGTTAGCATGGGCTTAAGGACCTGATATCTTCCCTTTGTTTGAATTGGTGCTTGGGGAGGAAACGTGTATCTTCGAATTTCAAATCGCCGGCTCGGATTCGTGCGGGGAATCAGCCGAACAGATTTAAGAAGTTCAGTTCCAAGTCTGCCTAGGCGTAAAAGAGGAGAAGGAATGCCAGGAGGAGACGGAATGACAGGAGGAGACCTAGATCGGACACGAACAGAAGGGTCGGTAGGATGAGAAGGCCTGACCGGAGAACCCGCAGAATTAGGTCTAGCAAAAGAAAGAGGCCTTTCATAAGAAGATCTGCTACGAGGAACCCCAGGAATTGGGTCGCCATTTGGTAAACATTCGAAGGGCGTACTTAACTCTGCAACAAGAAACAGAGGATTAACCTGAAGAACCCTGTAATTTTGTCGATTTTTATTGCTCATGAAAAGTCAAGAAATTTTTATTAAAATCAAGGAATGTTGTCAGGCTTGATAAAATTTGTTTTAACAGTCACACTTATTTGAAACCTTGTATTTCAGGGTTAACCTAATGTATTCGTAAACATATCGTACGGATTTCGTGTCAATAGGAACAATTTTGCCATTCCATTTGTATATGGATGCCCTGGGATAAATTCTAATTAAATTTGTATTTATTGCGTAAAAACTGAAACAAAGTTTGAAATGAAATGGCAATTGGGGTGGAATGTAGATTAAATCGCACGCATTTTGTCTTGTGTTTGGCTTGAGAATGTACTTACAATTATAGATATATTACATTATTATATTCACCAATAGAATTGAGAATGACCGTCAAAATTAAGGTGAGAGTAGAAGCAATATTCATACTTTCTGATTAGAGGAAAAACTGTTTAATGTTTTTATGAAGAATTCGATTAACACTGTAACTCATGGATATTCTAGTGCTTTTTTATATTATATAGTATACCGTATAGTGGTTATCTGTGAGGCAACAGGCATGAAGGTCGTTACGTTCAGATATTTACATTTCATTAGAGTAAGCTTCAAGGAAAAAATGTAATTACTCAATTCGCTAGAACTGATATTACAATTTACATAATTTTTTACGCTTAGGCTCAATGCGTCATACAATCGTGAAAAAGACTATTAACTGTTAAACAATTCCTTTCACTATTAAAGGATTTTCCATTCAAAATTGGCATGAGAGGAAATCCTTTCACAGTTAAAGGATTTTCGTGTCAAATGCTATCATTTAACTGCAGAAGAATTTAAAGAAATTTATACTTTGATTGTCAAAAGTGTAAAAATTAATGACAAATTAGATTATGCGAATTAATAGATCAATCGTGTAGTGAAAAAATTCGCTCATGCGCAGGTGCAGTTTCTCCGCTAGCCAACAAATGAAATCCTTTAATACCTAAAGGAATTCTTTTCCAAGTCAAAAGAAATCGTTTACCAGTAAAACTACTTCCGTTTTGCATTTAACGGATAAGTCCTTGAACAGTGAAACGATTCTATTGATGGCAAAAAGAAATCTGCTTGATTTCAAAGGATGCAAGCTCGCTGAAATTGAAGCTCGCCTCACGTGAAGCTTCTCTGAATCACCAAGAGCGAGCTGCACATCAAAGTACCCTCGAAATTCACGGATTACCTGTGAAGCTGAATGAGGATCTTCCATCGGCCCTACAATCGGTTGCGAAGGCTCTTCATGCACCCTTCGCCGAAGATGACATTATGAATGTTTATCGCATTCGCAAGTCTCCAGCATCAAATCCACTCCTCGCAGCCATCCTCGTTGTAAAATTTAGCAGACAGTTAGTAAGAGACAGAACAATCGAGCAGAGGAAAACAGTACGAGACTTCTCTACGACCAACCTTGGCTGGCCAGATAATGAGAAGAGTCTCATTTTTATCCGTGCGGCTTTGACGCCCTATAATCGAAGGATCTACGCTTCTGAATTCAACTCAAGGAGAGAAAAGAAGATAAAATATCTTTGGATTGCCGGAGGAAAGATCTTTTGTCGAAAGGATGATGCCACACCTAGGATTCATCTGTCACTGCTGCAACAGGTAGAACGATTCCAATAGCAATTAGGCTTTTTACGTTATGGTTACACAGGCAATGGTGAGATATTATTATTGTTTGGCTATTCGATGCTCGTTGATAAATATATTTACAACATTTTTCAGTTTTTTATACCTTGTACATATGTATCTTCAGATAGCAAACATGATCTCATATTTAAACTAGTAGTTTTTGATCTTGATACTAGTCTTTTTGAAAGTAACTGTATACTATTAGGCCTATTTGTGTACTTTGGACACCTCAAATGTTTTTATTTTATATCAATATTCATAGCTCTCCGGATATGCGAATATCGATTTACGAAATCATGTCCACTTTTGTTGAGAATTTGTCTAGGGTTCTACGACACTGTTTTCGAAATTATTTATTATTCTGTTAGTATCTTTTTTACTTGTATTCATTGCTGATATTCTAATTTGAATTGTAATTAGTTTTCTGAGCTACTTATCCCACGACCGAATTTCTCTTTATTGAAGTTAAGTCAACTTTTGATAGTCTTTTAGTGGGAGTAGTTTATAAACCATCCAATGCCTCCTATGTCATAGCGTTTGAATCGATAACTTTTCCGTTTGTTCCTATTTTTAATAGCATTATCCTTACTGGAGATTTTAACACTAACCTAACTCTCGCTTCCAATCATTCTAAATATCTAACATCTTTGGTATACTCTTCGGGACTCTCGGTTGTGACTGATGATTTTACTTACCATACTGATCATTCCAGTACTCGTATTGACCTAATGATTGTAGACGATATTCATAAGATTGTCTCTTACGAACAACATGATATTCCTTTTCTCTCTAATCACGACTTGATGAACATTACCTTCAAATTTTTCTATAATCTAAATTCGAAACCAACCCAAAGACTGGTGCGGAATCTCTGAAATTGATGAACACACATTCCGTGAACATCTAATGACGTATGATTGGGGAAAAATATTACTAGGTAGAGATATAAATAATAAAATCGACACTCTGACTTATTACCTAGTCTCCGCATTCAAT
>CAKNXH010062780.1:1345-13055 GCA_932178445.1 Andricus quercusramuli
AAAAAAATATCACTTTTCAACCGAAAATGAATAGTTACATTTTGAGTTTAAAAAAAAAATAATTTTCAAACAAAAAAACTGATGTTCAGAGAAGTTATTTTTTAAAATAAAATTATGAAACTTCAACCAAAAAAAAAAGAGTTTTTAACAAAACAGTTGAATTTTCAACAAAAAAGATGGAATTTCAACCATCAAGAAATTAATTGAATGAGTTGAATGAATTTTCAAACAAAAAAATTCAGTTTCAAACAAGAAAAATAAATTTGTAACAAAATATTTGAACTTTCAAGCAAAAGAGACGAGTTTAAAAAAGAAAGTTGAATCTTCAACAAAAAAGATTAATTTACATCCAAATAGTTGCATTTTCAACAACAAAAAAAATAAATTTCTACAAAAAGAGAAAAATTTTCAACACAAAAAGATGCATTTTCAACCAAAAAAATGTTATATTAAACCGAAGAGTTTCCAATAAAATACACGAAATTTCAACCAAAAATGGATAATTTAAAATACATGAATTTTTCACCGAATAGATGAATTTTTAACAAAAAATATTAATTTTCAACCAAATAATTACATTTCTCTTTGAAATAGTTAAATTTTTAACCAAAAAGATGAATTTTTAACCAAGAAGATTAATTTTCTAGCAAAACAAATGAATTGTCAACCAAAAATTGAATTTTCAAACAAATAGTTGAATTTTCAAATAAAAAAGATAAATCTTCAACCATAAATGAAATAGTTAGATTTTTAGTTTGAAAAATTAAATCTTCAACCAAATAAAATTAATTTTTCACCAAATAATTAAAATTTTCAATAATATAGTTAATTTTCTACCAAAAAGAATGAATTTTCAACCAATTATTTAAAGTTTTAACTAAAAAATAGAAATTTTCAACCAAAGATGAAATAAATAAATTTTCAAATGAAAAAAAAATTTCAACAAAATAGTGGAATTTCCAATAAAAGAGATGAATCTTCAATTAAGAAAATGGATTAAAAAATTTCAACCACAGATTAATTTTCAACCCAAAGACACATTTTCAACTAAAAAAAAGCTTTCCAAGTCAAGAAAAAAAATGTCAAACAAATTTTGAAATTTACAAGCCAAAAAGGCGAATTTTGTACAAAACAGTTCAATTTTCAATAGAAAAATAAGAAAAAAATAAGAAAAATACCTGAACTTTCGATAAAATAGAATTTTCAACCAAAATATATAAATTCTAGAAAAAATATAAGTAGACCTTTCAATTAAAATGAATTAACTTTCAACCAAAAATAGTTGAATTTTCGACCAAAAAATATGACTTTTTGACACAATAGTTGAATTTTCAAAATCAAAAATCAATTTCCAGCCAAAAGAGATGAATTCTCAACCAAAAATATAATATTAAACTTTTGAATAAAAAAGAATTAACTTTCTACAAAAAAATGAATTTTTCGTTCGAAAAGTAGAATTTTCAACAAACCAGTTGAATTTTCGACCGAAAAAGATGACTTTTTAACAAAATAGTTGAATTTTAAACAAAATAATAAAATTCTTAAATAAATAGTAAAATTTGTAATAAATCAAATTTTCAAAATTACAGCCTATATTAATTCTGATGGAAGTATCTTTTTTTCAATTTTCTAGTATTTGATAATTTATTTATTATTATTATTTATTTAATTCATTTATTATACAAGAAAAATCAAAATTTTCTTATTCGAAGGCGGAAAATTCCTGACTCGAAATAAGAATACAAAATATAATTACACTTCTGAATATTTCACTGTCTCTAACATCAAATGATCAAGAAAAAATTAATTCTAATGAAGAAAACAAGTTTTTGAATAGAAGAGTGCGACATCACTCAAGTTTTCTTGGTCTGACTCACTCTATAAGCATCTGCATAAATTATCAATAAACTTTAAGAAATTAAAATTCAGAATAAATCGAAATTTAAATTCTTCTCTAACGTCCAACATTCAAATTATAATTTTTTCAAACCAAAATAAAAAAAAAGAGGAAAGAAAAAACGGCAAGCTTCAAATCTCCCCTTAAAAAAATATTAATGAAATAATAAAAAAATAATAATAAAATAATGAATAATTTTATAAAATAAAAAAATAAACAAAAATTAAAAAAAAAGAAGAAAGAAAAAACGGCAACCTTTAAATCCCCCTTTTTGAAAAAATAAATATAAATAAAATAATAACAATAAATTTATAAATATCTTTATAAAATATAAAATAAATACATAGATCAAATTTTGACAACACAAAAAAATTAATTTTAAATCAAATATTTGGATTTTGAATTAGGAAAGATAAATTTTAAACCAAAAATGGAATAGTTAAATTTTCAGTTAAAAACAATTAATTTTCAACAACAAAAAATGAATTTTAAACCAAAATTTGGATTTTTAACTAAAAAAGATAAATTTTAAACCAAAGAGTTAAATTTTGAATGAAAAAATATTAGATTTCTATGAAAAGAGATGAATTTTATAACCAAAAAGACCAATTTTCAACAATTTAATTTTATACAAAATAATTTAAATTATTAAATTTAAATTAAATTCAATTTTATACCAAAATAGTCGAATTTTGAACCCAAAAAACGTTTTTTCCATGAAATAGTTGAATTTTCAACCCGGAAATATAAATTATCAAAAAAATATTGTTTTTAACCAAGTAGTTTATTTTTCAACCAAGATGATTATTAAAAAAAAAAAATTCAACAAAATACATGAATTTTCAACCAAATAGTTGAATCTTCAACTAAAAACGATACGTTTTCAGCCAAAAGTAGAATAGTTTTTATGGTTGAATAAATTAATTGTCAACCAAAAAATTAATTTTGAACAAAAGTAGCAATAAAAAACGCAACCAATAAAATTAATTTTCAACAATTCGTTAAATTTTCGACCAAAAAAGATGACTTTTCAAGGAAATAGTTAAATTTTCAACTAACTAAATTGTTTAATTTTTTACTAAAATATTAGAATTGTTAACCCAACATGACAATTTTTTTTTACAGAACTGTTGAATTTTTAACATAAGAGTTAATTTTTAACCAAAAAAGATGAATTTTCAATCAAATAGTTGAATTTTCAACCAAATAGTTGAATTTTCAATTAAAAGCGATAAATTTGAAGCCAAAAATATAATAGTTAAATTTTTAGTTGAAAAATTTATTTTCTACAAAATAGTAATAAATCTTCAACCAATAAAATTATTTTTGAAGCAAGTAGTTGCATTTTTAATCCGAAAATATGAATTATCAAAAAAATATATTTTTTAACCAAGTAGTTTAATTTTCAACCAAGAAGATTATTTTTTTTCAAACAAAAAATTTTTCGTCAACAAAATACATGAATTTTCAACCAAATAGTTGAATCTTCAACTAAAAACGATACGTTTTCAGCCAAAAGTAGAATACTTTTTATAGTTGAATAAATTAATTTTCAACCCAAAAATTAATTTTCAACCCAAAAATTAATTTTGAACAAAAGTAGCAATAAAAAACGCAACCACTAAAATTAATTTTTGACAATTCGTTAAATTTTCGACCAAAAAATATGCCTTTTCAACAAAATAGTTAAATTTTCAACTAAACAAACAATTTTTTTAATTTTTTACTAAAATATTAGAATTTATTTTTAACCCAACAAGGCCAATTTTTTACAGAACTGTTGAATTTTTAACATAAGAGTTACTTATTAACCAAAAAATATGAATTTTCAATCAAATAGTTGATTTTTCAACCAAATAGTTGAATTTTCAACTAAAAACGATGAATTTGAAGCAAAAAATAGAACAATTAAATTTTTATTGAAAAAAATTATTTTCTGCAAAAAAGTAATAAATCTTCAACCAGTAAAATTATTTTTGAAGAAAGTATTTGCATTTTCAAACAAAAAAGATGAATTCACAACAAAAAAAAGTTGATATTTTAACCAAGAAAGATTTCAACTTTGAATGAAAAATAGTTGAATTCGACAAAAAAGAAGGATTTTCGACAAATTATTTAACACCTTAAACAAAAAATCTTAATTTTCAACGAAAAATGTAATAGTAGAGTTTTTAACTTGAAGTGATGAATTATCAGTAAAAATGGAATAGTTAAATTTTCACTGTATTGAAAATATAATAATAGTTAAATCTAAATTTAAATATTTCTATGAAAATTCATGTTATTTGCTTAAAAATTTATTTCTCTATCTGAAAATTAAACTATTTTATTTTTTGTTAAAAATTTATATTTTTTAGTTAAAATTTTATTTATTTTGTTGAAAATGTATCTTCTTTGGTAGAGAATTATTCTCTTTAGTTAATAATTCATATATTTGATTGAATATAAATTTTTGTAGAAAATTAATCTTCTTAGTTGAAAAATTATTTCTTTTGCTGAAAATTAGTTGTATTTTTTTCATTCAAAATTAATTTGTTTAACTGAACAATTTTCTGCTGATTTTTTTCTTTTATAGACATTTAATCTTTTTCGGAAGAAAATTCATTTGTTAGGTTTGAAATTAATCGTTGTAATTAATAATTCATGTATTTTATAAATTTTTTTGTAGAAAATTAATCTTTTTAGTTGACAAATTATTTCTTTTGTTGGAAATTCATTTTCTTTTCATTCAAAATTAATTTGTTTAACTAAAAATTTAACTCAATTTTCTGTTGATATTTTTCTTTTATAGACTTTAATCTTTTTTAGTAGAAAATTCATTAAAAATATTTCTCTGACTGGAAATTAAACTATTCTATTCCTTTTTGAAAATTTATTTTTTTTTTGTTGAAGATTCATCCATCTTGTTAAAAATTTGTCTTTTTTGTGGTAGAAGATTAATCTTTTTGGTTGAAAATTTCATCCAAAATTTAAATACTTAGTTGAAAAAAGGTATTTTGTTTTTAAAAAATTCTTTTTTTTTTGTAGAAAAGTAGTTTTTAATAGAAAATTAATTTTTTAAACCAAGAATTTAACTAAACTTCTTGTCGAGATTTTTTTTATAGAAATACAACGTTATTGGTTGAAAAATGAAATAATTAGTTGAAAATTTATTTTCTTTGGTTAAAAACTTATTTCTCTAACTGAAAATCAAATTATTATTTTTTGTTGTAAAAAATTTATATTTTTTTGGTAGAAAATTAATCGTTTTGGTTGAAATTTCATTTCATTGGTTCAAAATTGGTTAATTTGCAACTATGAAAGAATTTTTAACAAAATAGTGCAATCTTCAACGAAAATTTAATTTTTAAGAAAGTAGTTCAACTTTCAACCAAGTAGTTAAATTTTTGACCAAAAAAATGACTTTTTAACAAAATAGTTGAATTTTCAAAAAAAATAATTAAATTTTTAACCAAATCCCTTCCTTTTTTATAACAAAAAATACATGTTTTAACAAAAGAGTTGAATTTTCAACATAAGAAAATCATTTTCAAAAAAAAAACGAATTTTCAACAAAATTTGTTAAATTTTCAACCATAAAAATTAATTTTAAAAAAAAAATTTTTTTAAAAAAAAAAAAATAGAATAGTTTAATGTTAAGTTGAAGGAAGGAGTTTTTAAACACATAAATTTTAAACAAAATAGTTGAATTTTCAACCAAACAAATAAATTTTCAACCGAAAAGATGTAATGTCTATAAAAAAAATTGACGAAAATAGGAATAGTCAAATTTTTAGTTAAGAAATTAATTATTAATTTAAAAAACTAATTTTTAACCAATTAAATGAAATTTCAATCAAAAGGATTAATTTTCGACCAAAAAATAATAATTTGTAAGTAAATACATGAATTTTCCACACAAAAAATTCAAGTTTTGATGGAATTTTCAACCTAATAGTTGCATCTTCAATCAAAAAGGTTAATTTTCTATTAAAAAAGACAAATTTTGAACCAAATGGATGAAGTTTCACCTAAAAAATATGAATTTTTAATAAAAAATTATAATAATTTGATTTTCAGTTAAAGAAATAAGTTTTTTAGCAAATAAAATAAATTTTCAACGAAATATTTCAATCTTCAACCAGACAAATAATTTTTCTACCAGTAAGATTAAATTTCTATTTTAAAAAATCTCGACAAGGAGTTTAGTTCAACTTTTAGTTTAAAAATTAATTTTTATTGAAAAAACTAATTTTCTACCAAAAGAGAAGAATTTTTCAAAAACAAAATACATATTTTCAACTTAATAATATAATTTTTCAACAAAGAATAGAATAGTTTAATTTTCAGTTGGAGAAATAAGTTTTTAAGCGAATAAAATGAATTTTCTACCAAAAAAGATTAAATTTCTATAAAAGAAAAATGTCAACAGAAAATTAAGTTGTATGTATGTATGTATGTATATTTAATCTCTTCCTTTTACGGGTTTGAGGGCCTCCGCTCCCTGTACATATCTTTACATTTCATCCTTAGTCTAACTTATTCGCTGCTTATATTCTAAATCTTCGCCTTACATGATAACAGTCATATTAATACTATTATTCTTAACTTTCTACAAATCTAAGTATGAGCGACCTTCCAGGGCTTCCGTTTTCTCTTACCATCAATTGCATTTTCAACGATTTAAAATTTACCATTTTTCTAGTGACTTTCCTTCACAGAGGATTACCCGTTTGGCTCTGCCCTGTTCCCTTACTTTCTCTTATTTCTTCCAGCTTTTTCATCCACATCACTCCCTGTCCATTACCATCCAAGATCCATCTCACACATTCATCCACACTCAACTGTCCATCTTCCTCTCCTGTACACCTCTCTAACACATGTGCCCATGACTCCACTTCGTACCCACATACTCTGCACAGATTGTCCTCTTCATCCATCCAATATCTACAAACTCTCACTCCTTCTCCCATTCTAAACCGTATCACCCTATTCCATTTGTCTTCCTTTTTCATCTTTTGCAAATATTCTGGTTCCGTCACCCCTTTGACCATCATATACCATCTATTGTACTTCGAATCCATAATCTTTCTCCATCTCTCTTCTCCTTGTCTTACTAATAGCTCTAATTCTATGTTCTGCCAATCCAGAACCCCTTCCTGCATATCACAAACATTCCTCATTTTTGTCCTTTCTTCCTCGCATTTCGAGTTTCCCAAATTTCCTCTCGTCTCCTTGTTCCGAACTTCGTCCAAGCATACTTGTGCTATCCTGCTCCCCTCCCCCCTTTTCAGTTTCTCTTCAAACCTCCAGGCTCTCTTAATTTGTCTAGTTACCATTTTTTCCCTTCCTAGTTCTTCCCTTATCATGTATCCTGGGCAACTCCAACTAACTCCCATTACCCATCTCAGAAATCTCTCATGTATGCTTTCCACTTTCCTATGTTCCTTCCATCCCCAAACCTCCACTCCATAACACAACACCGCCCAAACCAACGCATCAAACAACCAAACCCTCATTCTCCAATCGTCCTTGAACCTTCTCTTTCCTATACCCCATACTTGGCCCATTACTTTACTCGCACTTTCGATTCTTTTCCTCACCTGCAAATCGTTTCCCCCTCCTGACTCAAACCAAAAACCTAGGTAACAGAACTCCTCCACAATTTCCACTGTTTGTCCGTTCATCTTCCAAACGTAACCTATTTTGGTCTTTTTATTTCTGAAGCACATCACCTTGGTCTTCCCTACGTTCACCGTCAGTTCTTTTGTTCCCACGTATTCTTCGAAAATTCTTATCATTAGGTTCATCCCCTTCTCATCGTCTGCTATTAGAACTACGTCGTCCGCGTATGCTAGGGAGTATAGTTTGCTATTACCCAGGATCGTCCCCCCTTTCCCTTTCTCCTTTAGCTTCTCCTCTAGGTCTGCCAGCAGCAAATTAAAAAGTAGTGGACTCAACGGGCACCCTTGCCTTAGACCTCTTCCTGTCCAGAAAACCTCCCCTTTTTCCCCGCGTATCTTCACCCTAATCCTGGTTTCAGTAAAAATTTCCTTTATCCTCTCCACCAGCCCTTCTTCTATTCCCCTCTCTTTCATTGCCTGCCATAGCACTTTTCTATTCACTGAGTCAAAAGCTGCTTTGAAATCTACAAACAAAGCGACTAATTTCCCTCTTTTTCTCCCTAAGTTTCTGTTAACCAAGTAGTTGAGTACGTAAATGTTGTCTATTGTCCCCATCCCTTTTCTAAATCCCGTCTGGTTGTGTGGGATACTTTGCTTCTCTTCTATCTGATTCTCTAACCTTTTTCTTAGAATTTCTGTGTATATTTTATAGCCCCCTTGCATGAGAGTGATCCCTCTGTACTCTTCTACCTTCTTACCCTCCCCTTTCTTAACAAGCGGTACTACCAGCCCTGTCATCCACTCCTCCGGCCACCCTTCTCCTTTCCAGACCTTGTTGCATATCCTCCACATCACTTCCCTAATCCCTTCTCCTCCATACTTTATCGCTTCGTTCTCCATACCATCCTCTCCTGTGGCCTTGTTTCTTTTCAGTCTATCTATCGCCTCATTTACTTCTTCTCTTGTTATTTCGTTCGCTTCCTCCGTTTCTCCCTGGACTGTCTTTCTATTTTCCCCTTTGATCTTATTTTGTTCTCCCCCTAACAGACCCTTAAAATAATCCGTCCATTCCTCCATTTCTATTTCTTCATTCACGCCCTTCCTTCCTCCTCTTTCCCTGTTTATCACATCCCAGACCCTACCTTCTTTGATTGCTTTTTCTACTTCTTCCTTGTATTTCTCCTTTCCCCTTTGCTTTTTCCCTTCCAGCATCTTCTCATGTTCTCTTTTTCTCCTGTTGTACTCCGCCTTCTCTATTTCTCCTTTCCTCCACTTTTTTACAGACTCTTTCATTCTCTCCTTACTCTCCCTGCATTCCTCGTCCCACCATCCTCTCTTTCCCTCTTCTCTTCCTTCTTTTGTACCTATCTCATTCTTCACCTTCTCAATCGACCCTTTCAACCTTTTAATTAACGAGTCTACCCCCTCCTCCTTTTCATATCTAATATTCTCCTTTTCCATCTTCTGTTCAAACACTTTTAATTTATCTACCCCCCAGACTCCCATTTTCGTGTCCCTTTCCCCCCCTCTTTCCTTTCTCCCTCTGCCACGCTTATGGACGCCACCTTTCAGTGTAGCTATTACTGGGAAGTGTTCTGACCCTATCTCATTCCCTACATTCATACTGCATATCATATTACTCATTCTTTCTTCTGCCAAGATGTAGTCTATGATTGTTTCTCCCTTACCTATAAATGTAATCTCTCCTTTCTCATCTCCTTTCATGTTGCCATTACATATAAACCATCCGGTTTCTCCTATTATGTCTAGTAACTTCCTCCCCTCCCGGTCTATCTCCCTATGTTTGGAGCTCCTCATATATGCCTCCTTTTCTTCATCCCAAATCCCTCCCCCTTGCTCGCCAGTCCAGGCATTTAAGTCACCTCCTATCAAAACCAATTCTTCCTTCTTTTCCTCCATCCACCTCCTTATTACTCTCCAACCTTCCTCTTCCCCTCTTCTTCTATATACACAAACCACCGCTATTTTGACTTTCCCTATTATAATCCTTCTTACCATTGTTCCCTCCTTTTCTTCTCTGTCCTGCTCTATTTTACCTTTTACTGCCCATTCTTTTCTCACCCCTGATACCATGCCGCCCATTCCTCTACCTTTAACGTGTTCCTTCCTTGCCTCTTGCATTGTCCACACATACCCTTTAGGTAACAACCTTTTCATCCCCTTCCAATCCTTCTCATCCGCCCAGGTTTCACTCATCATAATCACGTCCCACTTTTCTAACTCCCGCCAGAAACCTTCATTCTTGTTCTTCAAGCCTGACACATTCCAGAAAGCTATTTTCACTTTTTTCTCCTCCCTTCCCTCCTCTATCCTCCTTACTTTTCTTCCGCCTTGCTTTTTGGAAACCCCCCTGTTTGCTCTCTAGCCTCTTTTGAATCTTCCTTTCTTCTATCTTTCTCAATCCTTTTTCCCTTTTTCCTTATTTCTTCTACTTCCTCGTCCCAGACCCACTCCTCCCCATTTATCCATAGTCTGTCTCGCCCTATCCATACCATGCATCCCTTTTTCCTCTCTATCCATGCTCTCTGTTCTATTTGCCATCTCCTTTTCCTCTCCCTCCAAGTCAAAACAGAAAATTAAGTTAACTTTTTAGTGAAACAAATTAATTTTTAATGAAAAAAAAACTGATTTTCAACTAAAAAAATTAGTTTTCTGCAAAAAATTTTTTAAATAAAATACATGAATTATTAACTAAAAACATTAATTCTCTACCAAAAAGACAAATTTTCAACAAAATAGACACATTTTTAACTGAAAAATATAAATTTGCAACACAAAATAGAATTGTTTAATTTTTAGATAGAGAAATAAGTTTTTAAGCAAATAACTTAAATTTTCATAGAAATAGTTAAATTTTGAAAGAAACAAATAAATCTTCGACCGAAAAGATTAAATGTCTACAAAAAAATTTTCAAAACGAAATTTAGTTACCTTTTTTGTTAAAAAAATTTATTTTCAATTTAAAAGAAATCCTTTTATTAAAAATTCATTTTATTTGGTTGAAGATTAATTTTTTTTACTGAAAATTTAATTTTTTCATTTTTTGTTAAAAATTTGTCTTCTTTAGTTGAAAATCGAACCATTTAATTGAAAATTTTTGCATTTTGTTGAAAAATCGTCTTTTTTGGTAGAAAACCAATCTTCTTGTTAGAAAATTCGTTTTTTTTTTTGTTGAAAATAAAACTACGTAGTAGAAAGTTAAATCCTTTTGTTAAAAATTCATTTTATTTGGTTGAAGATTAATTTTTTTTAACTGAAAATTTAATTTTTTCATTTTTTGTTAAAAATTTGTCTTTTTTAGTTGAAAATCGAACCATTTAATTGAAAATTTTTGCATTTTGTTGAAAAATCTTCTTTTTTGTTATATATTTCTCATTTCACTTACAAATTTGCTTTTTGGTTAAAAATTAAACTACATAATATGTGATTGGAATTTAAATTCTTTTGTTAAATATTTAATTTGTAAGGTTGAAAATTAATTTTTTTAACTGAAAATTTAAATATTTCATTTTAGGTTGAAAATTTAATAGTTAAATTTTCAACCAAAGAAGTGAATTTAACTAAAATGATGCATCTTCAAACAAAACAAAAAAAATTTTCAACGAAATAGTTAAATTTTAAACCAAACAAATAATTTTTTAACTGAAAATATGTAATGTCTATGAAAAAAAATTTGACGAAAAATGGAATAGTTAAATTTAAAATGAATTTTCAAGAAAAAAATTAACTTAAAGATTTAATTTATATTAAAAAAATCTCGACAAGAAGTTTAGTTAAATTTTTAGTTTAAAATTTTAATTTTTCATAAAAAAAATAATTTTCTACAAAAAAAAGCATTTTCTTAGAACACAATACAGGATTTTTTAACCAAATACTTAAATTTTGGATGAAATTTTCAACAAAATGGATGAATTTTCAACTAAAAAACATAAATTTTCAACAAAGAATAAAATAGTTTAATTTTGAGTTAGAGAAATAAGTTTTTAAGCGAATAAAATAAATTTTTAACGAAATAGTTCAATTTTTAACTAAACAAATTAATTTTCTACCAAAAAGGATTAAATGTCTATAAAAGAAAGATATCAACAAAAAATTGATTAAAATTTTTAGTTGAAAAAATTAATTTTGAATGGGAAAAAAAATAATTTTCAACAAAAGAAATTATTTTTGCAACTAAAAAGATTAATTT
>CAKNXH010062782.1:12158-48735 GCA_932178445.1 Andricus quercusramuli
CCCCCCCCCCCCCCCCCCCCCCCCCCCCCCCCCCCCCCCCCCCCCCAAGTCCGAGCCACGTGGTTTTACACTTAGGTGTTGAAATAGAAAATTATGATACAAGTGCGGGAATCACCAACCTAAAATGATTTACACTCGACTCTCTCAAACGTAAGCTTCCCAAAGATACACGAAGTTGCACCAAGCAAACTAACCTAAACGCTCAACTTCTCAGCAGACGAAATGATGGCAGTGTTGATAAAGTGGACAGCCTGCGCGCGCACCGTGCGTTGGCCATCACGCTGGACAAATTCTGCAATTGGCTGTAATCTGGCGCGCGATTCAAAATCGAATTAAGTTAATTCGATTTTGAATCGCGCGCGTAAAATTTTGACCAATGGCAGCTTATACTGTTGAATCACGCATCCGGTGGCTTTAGATTGGTTGTCGTAATTCTTGCGACCAATCAGAAACTAGCAGTTCCCTTAATTTCCGTGCATGGAATACAGCAGATACACACTTTTCCTCAAAGTATGCTTGATGGTCAACATTCCCGCACGAAATCTTGTGCGGGAATGTTATGATTCCCGCACACTTTGACTCCATCAAGAATCGGCCATTTTCTGTTCATTTTTTGGTGCATATACTGAGAACTTCTCATACAGAAAAATGTTTACTAAAAACAATAATAATCTAACAATATTACTACAATAAATAAATCAATTTTAACCAGAATAGTTGATTTTTAAGCCTGAAAGAATAATTTTTTACCAAGAAAAATTAAAAATTTTAAACAAAATACATGAATTGTCAATTAGGGGCCTTCTATAAACCACGTAGCACCCTGGGGGGAGGGGCAAAAGTGGCCAAAATTGGGCCTTGTGGCTTATGGAAGCCCCCTAACCACGACCTCCTACCCATCAAGATCGATATTTTTATACTTCTTGCAGTTTTATCATTTCGGCAATTTTCTATTTGAAATATATTCTTTTACGGGAATTTTACAGTGTTGGCATAATTATTCTTCGGGCAAAATTTCAGACAAATTTAGTTTAAAATGTATTTTCATTCGAAAATTCAACTCTTTTTGGTTGGAAATTGAATTTTTTTTTAAATTAACTATTTCATTGAAAATCCATGTATTTTGTTGACAAATTATTTTGTTTTGTTGAAGATTCATGCCTTTGGTCGAAAATTTTACTATTTTTGTTGGAAATTAGTTGTTTTTCTTTGGTATAAATGAAATTGTTCAGCGGAAAATTTCATAAGTTCGTTTTTGGTTAAAAATGGATATTTTCTTATTTGAAAATTCAACTATTTGTTTGAAAGTTTGTCTTTTTGGCCGAAAATACATTTTTTTGTTGTTGAAAATTTAACTATTTGTTTGCAGATTCTACTTTTTTAGTCGAAATTTGATCATCCTGATTTAAAATTCATCTGCTTGATTGAAAATTTCGTTACTTGGTTAAGAATTTATTATATTTTGTTAAAAATTAATTTCCAACTTAATTTTTGGTCGAAAATTGTTTTTCCGAATGAAAAAATGATTTTTCACTGAATATTTTACGCTCCTATTTTTTGTTGGGAATTGATCTTGTCTTATTTAAAAATTCAACTATTTGGTTGAAGATGTATGTCTGGTTGGAAATTTGAATATTTTCATTGGCAATATTTTTCCCGCTGAAAATAAATTTCTTTATCTGAAAATTTATTCCATCTATCTTCTATTCTTCAATGTCTCTATTTCTTCTATCTTGGTTTAGGATTCACGCCTTTGGTCGGAAATTTAAACTATTTTTGTTGATTCAAAAAAAAAATTAAAAATCATTTTTTTCACTGAATATTTAATAATTCCATTTGTTGGTTGAAAATTGATCTTTTTATTGGAAAATCCAACTATTCGTTTGGAAATTCATCTTTACGATGCAAAAATTTTTGTTGTTTTTCAAAATTTATCTTCTTGGTGGAAAATTTATCTTTTTTTGTTAAAAATGTATTTATTATGTTGAAGATTTATCTTTTTGCTTAGGAATTTCATATTTTTGTTGCAAATTTACCTATTTGGTTGAAAATGAACTTTTTTCTTGAATTTTTGATTTGACACATCTGACATTTTTTAAATCTTTTTTAATCTTTTTCAGAATTTTAGGAAAATTAAATTTGTATACCTCTGATACAAAAAAAAAACTTTAAAAAACAACAGTTATTCCAAATTTTTTGTTTTAAAGGTTTTAAATATTATTATTTTTTTCTAATTATAATTTGGTTAAAGTTCTTTCTTTACTGACTGAGAAATCATTTATGTTTAAAAATTATACTATATTGTTGGAAATGCGCCTTTTTTGGATGAATTCAACTTTTTTCTATTTAAAATAAAAAATTTTCGAGTTGAAATATCAAAGAACTATTAAATTTTTTATTAAAAATTCACCTTTTTGGTTAAAAATTCAACTATTTGGTTTAGAGTTGAACTACTGTATTATACATTCACTTTATTGGTTGGAGATTTATAATTTCAGTTCAAAATTCATATTTTTTGGTTGAAAGTGTAACTATTCTATTGAAAATTCGTCTGTTTTGGCAGAAAATAAATCTCTTTTAGAAAAAATTTGATCTTGTTTGTTGAAAAATGCAACTGGTTAAAAACTAATACTTTTCGTTAGAGGATTCAATTTTTTTTTTGAAATTTGTCTTTTCTGGATGAATCCCACTCTTTCTGTTTAAAAATTATTTATTTTTTTATTTGAAATATCAACTATTATATAATTTTTTTTAGAATTTTTATTTTTCGTTCGAAAATCTAACTATTTGGTTAAAAGTTGAAATACTTTGTTAAAAATTAATTTTTTTAATATTTATCATTTCCGTTCAAAATTCATCTCTTTGCTTGAAAATGTAACTATTTTTTCTGAAAATTTGCCTTTTTAATCATAAAATTAATCTTCTGGGTAGAAAATTCATCTATATGTTTCATAATTCAACTGTTTTGTTGAAAATGTTTATTTTCTGTTCTAAAAATGCATCTCTTTTATAGAAATTTCGACTTTTATGAAAAAAGTTATTCTTCTTGATTAAAAATTCAACTGGTTAAAAATTAATCTCTTTTGGTTGAAAATTCATCTACTTAGTTGAAAATGAACTTTTTTCTTGAAACTTCGGTTTATCATATCTGAATCTTTCAAAAATCTTTTCGAATCTTTTCATGAATATTGAAAAAATAATACTTATATAAGCTTAAAAAAAAATAAACCTAAAAATTAAATTTTTATACGAAACTTATATTTGGCCCCAAAAATTCTTTTACCCTTAGATGATGCTACTTGATAAAATAAAATAATTAAACTTATTATAATTTTTTTTTCACAGGTATGGGATGAATTACAGTGAATGTGCACGTTTCATCTCAACCAAAAAATTGGAAGGAACCCCTTTGAGTGCCGCTTGTGAACTCAATACAGATTTAAATTGCAATCCAATTTCCAAATACAGATCGATTGATGGCACTTGTAATAATTTGGAAAATCCTAGATTGGGGAGCGCATTGACTGCTTACAGAAGACTCCTCTTTCCAAACTACATTGACGGTGAGAGCTTCCAATGATGAGAAATCACTCATAAGTTTGACTCATTTTATGTCATCGGGTTCATAGACTCAGTAAAAATCTCGACGAAATAATTCATTATAATAATAGTAATAAATTTCAGGGATGGAAAAATGATTCTGTACCAAGAATCCTGATTACAGGGTTGCTAGATGTCAGAGAATTCGGGAATGTCAGGGAATTTTAAACTGAAGTTGAACCCTAGCGGACTGGGCACGCTAGGGCATATTTTCATCCTTTTTCACATTTATTCACAATTTCACATGGAACCCAACACTCTTTTTATCTTTTTATACATTTTTTCCTCCATATTTTATTTGTTTATGTTTATTTAATTCTTAAAAAATGAAAAGAGGTGTGCAGCAACCTGGCGTGAAATATTGTTCTTCGAGTTGCCGCACTCGGCTTTTAATTATTAATTTTTTTAAACATCATAAATACAAAACCATAAATATAAATGTTTAAAATGATAAAAAGAGTATTGAGTTATATGTAAAATTTGTATTGGATGTGGGAAAAAATTGAAATATGCCCTAGCGTGCCCAGCGAACGGATCCGTTTATACATGCTCAGAAAAATATTTGTTTTAAATTGAAGCAACCGTTTTTTTTAACATAATATTTTTGATTTAACCAATAATTACTTCAAAATTAAGAAAATCATTTAAATTGAAGAAAATTTTTATAGAAATAAAAATCTATTTCTTTGAATCAAGAGAAATTTCATTGAATCAAAGAAAATTTTATTTCATTAAGTTCATTTCGGTAAAAAATAAACTATTTTTTTCCTCAATGATTAAAAAATCTTTTTTTTTGTTTGCGGATTCAACTATTTTATTGGAAATCCATCTTTTTTATTTTAATTTAACTACTTTTGTTTTGAAATTGAAATCCTTTTTGGTTGAAATATCAACTATGAAAATTCAACATTTTAAAGTGAAACATTTTTAGGTTAAAAATGTATCATTTTAGTTGAAAATTCTTTTCTTTGTTTGAAATTTTTTTGTTGTGGTTGAAAATTGGTGATTTTATCTTAAAAATTCAACTATTTAGTTGAAAATTCATATATATTAATAAAAATTCTGCTTTTTTGGTGGAAAATCAATCTTCTTTATTGAATTTTTATCTGTTTGGTTGAAAGTTGAACTAGTTTGTGGATAATTCATTTATTTTTCATTGAAAATCACTTTTTAACTCAAAATTTATCTTTTTTTTTTTTGGTTGAAAATTCACCTATTTTGTTGAAAACTCATCTTTTGTGGTAAAAAGAATAATCTTCTTGATTTTAAATTGATTTTCTTGATTGAAAATTCATGTTTTGTTTCAAAAATTGAACTTTTTGGTTAAAAATTTACTTTTTTTTTAGAAAATTTATCTTTCTGGTTAAAAATTCATTTCTGTGGTTAAAAAGTTAACTATTTTGTTTAAAAATAATTTTTTTGTATCAAAAATTAATTTTTTTAAATTGAAACTTTAACTATGCAATTTTTTTTTTGAAAATCCATATTTTTTTTAAAAAGTGTATCCATTTCATTGAAAATTTTTCTTTTTTGTTCGAAATTTATTCTTCTTGATTGAAAATTTATCTGTTTCGTCAAATATGCAGGTATTTGGTTAAAAATTTATTTTTTAAACTCAAAATGCAACTTTTCCATTTTTTGTTGAAAATGTATCTTTTTAAGTTCCAAATTCATATATTTTGTTGAAGATTTGTCTTTTTGGGTAAAAAATTCATTCTTGGTTGAGAATTCAACTATTTGGTTAAAAATTCATTCTTTCGGTTGAAGACTCATCGCCTTTGTTAAAAATTCATTTCGTTGGTTGAGAATTTAACTTTTTGGTTGAAAATTCTTATTTTTATCTTGAAAATTGAACCTTTTTAATTCGAAAATTTGTTTTCTTTATTGAATAAAAAAATTTCATTGCTCGAAAATTCAACTGTTTTTTTCGGAAATTCTTATCGTTTTGTTGAATTTAACTTTTTTAAAGTGAAAATGGAAATATTTTTTGGTCATAATATCAAGCATTACACTTTCCGTTAATGATTCATTTCTTGGTTGAAGATTCATGTCTTTAGTTCGAAATTGAACTATTTTGTTGATCATTCATTTTTTCAATTAATTGTGTTAACTGAGAATTGAATTATACCATTTTTTGTTCAAAATTCATCTTTTTTCGTTAAAAAATTATATATTCAAATAAAAATTCTGCTTTTTTGGTAAGATATAATAATTTTCTTGGTTAATATTACATCCCTTTGGTTGAAAATTAAACTTTTTTTTTTAAATCTGTTTTTTCGTGAAAAATGATATTTTAAACTTAAAATTGATATTGTTTAGCTGAAACTTCATATCTTTATTTGAAAATTCTTTTTTTCAATAATTTTTTTCTTTATTTTGAAATTGGAATTTTGTAGCAACCCTGAATTAGTCGAAAAAAATTTGTTTCGTATTTGAATTAAAACAAAATTCGAGATTTTTTTTTTAGAAATTGGATTATATCGGCGAGATTTTTTTCTGATTTATCATAATACTAACACTGACGAACGTACGGTACAAAACAAATTTAGTTGCGAATTTAGGCAGGGAAGAAGAGACAAGAGAGTGCCGGATTAAAAAGAAATGGATTCTTAAAAATTTTTCAAAATTTTGTATTATATTTTTTTCTGCTCCTCAAAAAATCAGGCACTGTCTAAAAATTGTCTCGTAGACTGCAAATCACTTTATTTAGCGTGTTTCAACGAAAAGGGTGCTTATTGATAATTAAATTAGGGAGATAAGCGTCTATAGAATAAAAAAAAATATATATAATAAATAAAAAAAAACTCTTATAAATTCACATTAGTAACTTTTCCCCATTAATAAAGGCGATTATAATATTTTTATTAAAATTTTCAAATTTTCAGTATGCATCCCCAACTAGGTAGAATCTTTACTTTCCCATCCCATGATTTGATTTCACTAGAACAAGAATCCTGCCATTTAAATTCAATTTTTTTTTTATAATTAGGTTAAAAGTAGGCTAAAGGGTTTTTTATCCTTAGAATTTCAGGCAAGTGAGAAAATACACTTCCACAGTAAATTAAAAATACTTAGGGTTTGGCACTTTTGTCGCCGTGAAAACCGGACTTTTTGGTGTTTGTGAAAATTTTGTTGTCTTTCATTGTGAATTAATAATCGTACAATTATTTGCAGCCTTTGAACGTATGGTGCTCTCGTATAATAATTTTGAATTTCCTCCACAATCTTTGTTGTGAAATTTTTTAAATAAATTATATTCTCTGGTTTTGTATATTTGGAAGTCAGAGTAAGGCTTTCCCTAGCGTACTATTGGGCACGCTAGGGCATATTTTAATCCTTTTTCACATTTATTTACAATATCACATATAACTCAATATTCTTTTTATCTTTTTACACATTACTATTGGTGTATTTTTATTTATAAATGTGTCGAAAAAAAACATAAATAAAAAAGTCAAGAGAGAACAAAAAGGAGGGGTATTTAAAGGTTGCCTTATTTTTCTTTTTTTCATTCAATAGAGACATTTAAGAATGTGTTGTCTAAATTTGATCTCCAGATTCTTATTTGATTTTTATTTTTAATAAATGTTTTCAATGCTCAAGAGTTTTGTTATTAAAATTAAACATTTCGAACGTTTTTCAAAATTTAAATTGAAGGTATTATTGTGCAAGAAATTTAGTAAAAAATCCTATTACTAAAGAAGCAATCATTTTTCTTCAAAACCTAATTGAATTTTCATTACTCGAACTTTTTTTTTATCTTAAATTTGAAATTTTAAAAATTAGGTCTGCAAGTAATCCCCTTTATCAGAAAAAATCATAGAAAACCTTATCTGTACTTTTTAAAAACTCTTCGGCGGTTCAATTAAAACTTTTAAACTATCTAACAAATTATCAAAAATATTATCATTTTAATCATTTTAATTTTAAAGATTCGATTGAGAGAAAAAAATTTGTGCGCGTAGCCCTAGCGGACTTCGTGACTGAATACATTTTTTTTCTGAAATAAATCTGAGAAAAATACAAATATATCCATATAATTGTGAAAAAATTTGGAATAAATGTGTAAAAAGATGGAAACATCTCCTAGCGGGTCTAATGAATGAAACGGTCACTTCAAGGTCACGCGGTCCGCTAGGGCTACGCGCGCGATTATCTTACAATAATATTTTCATACCCTTTAAATTGGTTCGCAAATTTATATTTTTTTTTTTTGAATATTTATTTTGTGGTAAAAAAAATTAAGTTTTTGTTCTAAGAAATCCGTCTCTTTCAGAAAAAATTCGATCTTGTTTGTTGAAAAATGCAACATAGAAACTAATATTTTTCGTTTGAGGATTCAATCATTTTGTTTGGAATTGGTCTTTTCTGGATGAATTCAACTCTTTTGCATTGAATATTAAAATAATTTTCTATTTGAAATATCAACTATTATATTTGTTTTGTTGAGAATTCTCATTTTTTGTTTGAAAATATAACTACTTGGTTAACAGTTTAACTACTATGTTAAAAATTAATTTTTTGAAGATTTATCATTTTAGTTCCAAATTCACCCATTTGCTTGAATATGTAACTATTTTGTATTTGCCTTTTTAAACATAAAATTAATCTTCTGGGTAGAAAATTCATCTATTTATTCCATAATTTAACTGTTTTGTTGAAAATTAACTTTTTTGTTGAAAATTTATTACATGAATAAATATAAATAAATATTTAAAAATATAAAAAGAGTGTTAATTGCTGTGTGAAATTGTGAATAAATGTGTAAAAAGATGAAAATATGCTCCTGCGGTCCAATGAACGAAACGGTTACTATCTAGTCACTTCAAGGTCACGCGGTCCGCTAGGGCTACGCCCGAGATTATTTTCTATTACTATTTTATTACTATTTAACGCAAAAAAAAATTCTTTAGGCCTAGGATGCGGCAATCCAACACACAATATTGCACGCTTGGGGTTGCCGTACACAGCTTTCAATTAATAATTTTTGAACACATGAATAAATGAAAATAATTAAACATGAATGTACAAAAATATAAAAAAAAATTATTGAGTTTAATCTGAAATTATGAATAAATGTGAAAAAGGATGAAAATAAGCCTAAGCGGGGCCAGTGAACAGAACGGTCACTGTGTGGTCATTTTACGGTCACGCATTAGCGTAACCGTTCCGTTAACACAATACGCTAGGGAATTATTTCAATTGTAATCTTTTGCTATTATCTTCATAAATACAACTAGTGTGTTAAAATTTTCAATATACAAATTTTTCTTTGGAACAATAAAAAAAAACAATTAATTTTGAGCGCTGGTGGATAAACGTTCTTTGATTGGTTTAACAAAATATATTCTGTGATTTGCATTACAGTTGTGCGATAAGGCACATAGAGCATAAAATACCTGAGTGTAGCAGTGAATATAATACTGTCTACGATAGGGTGACCCCGAGAGATTCTATCCAGCAATAGAATGTATGTAACCTAATTCGGATATACCTATAATATTGTATCATATAGTATATATTAAATATTATAAATTTTGAATAATAAAATATAAATTATAGATTATTATATTATGTATGTAAGAATTTAGTCCAGTTTCTTTCATGCGGTATAGGGGCTTTGGTCGTTTCTTTACAAGCAAAACGAATTTGGAAGTTTCAAATTTGTAAATTTTCCAAGAAAATCAGTTTCATTTTAAAAATTGTTGTTCCTCAAATTAATTAATTAAAGGTATTCCATTTTCGATTTACTTGATCAGAAACCTTAGTTAAGTAATTATAATTATCATTCGATTCCTAAATATTTTTGACGTGAAAAGCAATTATTTCGCCGAAGTTTCATTATTACAGAAGAAATTAATTCATTAGATTGTTTAAAAAAAATTCTAATTCACGTCAAATATAATTTGGAAAAGTAGACATTTTTCTATTGCAGCGCGAGAGTTCTTCTCATAAGCGTTTTTTTATAGTGCAGATTTGAACGTTCAAAACCCCTAAATATGAATATCAAAATTATTTTAAATTGAGAATTAATTGAATTACTTTGAGAAAGTTTATTTTTATTGTTGGCTGTAGGGTCGGGTAAATCAGAAACAATAAAATTGTTTCCAACGTTGCGGCGAAAAATGGTGGCCCTCATCAGTAATTTTATTAAATTTATAAAAATTACATCATTTCCTGTCGGGAAACAGTTTATAATTGAAAATTTTATTCTTTCGTTAGTATCGCAGTTGGATCACATAAAAAATAATTATCTCTTATTTTTTAAAAATTAAAATTGATGAATTGTCTCTCATCATTAGAAATTGTTTCTGTAAAAATAAAATTCATAAAAAATCACACTGTAGTAAAAATAAGAAAATATTACAACACATTGTAATTAAGGAATTCTTTGAAAAATTCTTTAAAAAATTATAGCGTTGTACAATTGTCGAAAACATTTTTCTCTAATTTCAATTTGATTTGATTTTTTTGATTAAAATTTAATCATATTTCTCTTATCACTAGAAATTATTTTTGTAAAAGTAAAATTTAACCAAAATCTCACTGTAGTGAAAATACATAATTATTAAAATCATTGTAGTTAAAAAATTCTTTAAAAAGTTCTGGGGAAAAAGATAGCATCGTACATTTGTCAAAAATAATTTTTAATTTCAAATTTCAAATTTTAAATAAAAAATTTTTAAATTTTTAATTTTAAAATTTAAATTTTAAACACACAAAATAGAAATATTTGTTTAATGCTAGTTTTGTAAATAATCTGTATACGAAAAGTGAAAAAAAAAATGGTTTTCATAATTCATTAAAGAATTTTTAAAGAATCCTTCAACTACAATGTTTTTTGATAATTTTTTTTTAATACAGTGTAAATGATCTCGTCAAATGTTCTTTGCTATAATTTTTTGAAAAATAAGCAATTCTTAACCTACCGTTTTTCTAGATTTTTTTTAGATGCCAGAAATTTATAGCCGGTTCTTTGATCCGGGCCCTCAATTCATTACATTTTAATTTCTTATTAAAAATTGAAGTAAATTTATTAAACCAAAGGATAACATTTTTAATTGCAAATTGCATCCCTACAAGAAATTGTCTAATTTAATCTAAACGTTTGAAATAATTTAATTCTTGTCAATTTACTTACGCTACACCCAACGACGAATATTAATTCTCAAAGAAATTTATTATTGAGGGTCATTACAATTTTCCCAGCGATTAAATTAATTTTACTTAAATGAAATTGAAAAAATGAAATAAATAAATGACTTTTCAACGTTCAATTTTGTTAATAATTCATTCTGTAATCGAAGATCATCCGGAAGGAATAGGAGCGTTAGGAATGGTAGCTTAGAACCGAGAAGGCCATTGCAATTTCGATTCATACTCATTACATTCCTCTCGCGCTGCATGCGATGATTATTCAAATCGGAGTTTCAAAAATGGATGATTTTGAATTTCAAAACATATTTTGACTTTCAAGTTTTTTTCGCGCATTGCACAATTTTTACGAATAAAAATATAAATAATTGTTGAAAGATGTTATTAGCATTCAAAGATGCTAACGTCCAAGTTTTGTCATTTTTAAATAATACACATTTTGATGTTGAAACGATTACTTCAGAAAAATAATTTTTGAAGAACAAAAAAAAATCTACCTCGGCCTGGATTTGAACCGAGAACGCCACTATACATCAGTGGCACGGAATTAGCTATTAACGCTTTAATCGAGGATAGTGGCTTTTCCGGTTCAAATCCCGGCCGAGATAGATATTTTCTTGTACTTAAAAAATTAAATGTCCGAATTGTAATTTTAACATCAAAATTTATATTAGTTAATCATTTCAAATAATAATTTTGTAAGTGAATAAAATCATTTTTGTTCTAATTATAGAATAAAATTCTTCTATAGAAAAACTCTTTTCAAAAATACAAAGTGTAGAATGTTTCTTTTTGAAATCCGATTTGATTCTTGAACCTATTTTAGCGAAATCTAATATTTTTTGATGTGTTCAGGCATTCAAGAGCCAAGGCATGAGAGACGAGGAAATAATGCACTTCCGAATCCGAGACTGGTTAGTACAACCTTGTCTAGTGCTACAGAACAACCAGACGCCTCGAGAACACTGGTTGTAATGCAGTGGAGTGAATTCATTTTGCACGATTTGACATATACTCCAGTTCGCAAAATGGGTAAGATACTTGAACAAATTATTTTAAAATTCATTTGATTATTATTTTATTATTTTTTAATTTTTAGGGTTTGGTAGCTCTAGGCCATGCCCGACTTTACCCCGGCCCTACCGCATTTACCCCGTAATTCAACCCAGTTAACTCCGAACTATAACTGATTTTACCCCTTACCCTAGCCGACTTAACCCCGTACCATAACCGACTTCTCCCCCGCCCTAGCCAACTTTACCCCATCCTTGAACCGACTGTACCCCGTATTCTAGGTGGCTGTACTCCGTCCCAACGTTGATTGTACCCCATTCTCTAGAGTCTAGCCGACATTAACTTGTACCCTAGCTCACTTCCCCTTGTACTGTAGCCAAATTAAAGTCTACCCTAGCCGACTTTACCCCGACTTTACCCCTACCCTAGCCCACTTTACTCCGTAATTTAACCGACTTTACACCTCACTCTAGATAAATTTACCCTACACCCTGGCTGTTTTTACCCCTCATCCTAGCTTTTTTTACCCCTAACCCTAGCCGACTGTACCCCGTTCCCTAGCCGACATTAACTTGTACCCTAGCTGACTTCCCCTCGTACTTTTGCCAAATTGAACTCTACCCTAGCCGACTTTACCCCTACCCTAGCTCACTTCACCCCGTAATTCAACCGACTTGACACCTCACCCTAGCTAAATTTACCCTACATCCTAGCTGTTTTTACCCCTTAGCCTAGCTGTTTTTACCCCTAACTCTAGCCGACTGTACCCCGTTCCCTAGCCGACATTAACTTGTACCCTAGCTGACTTCCCCTTGTACTGTAGCCAAATTAAACTCTACCCTAGGGGACTTTACCCCGTACCCACCCCAACTTTACTCCTACCCTAGCTCACTTCACCCCGTAATTCAACCGACTTTATACCTCACCCTAGCCGAATTTACCCTACACCTTAGCTATTTTTACCCCTTTCCCCAGCTGTTTTTACCCCTAAACCTATCCGACTTTACCCCCACCCTAAACCACTTTACCCCGTAATTTAACCGACTTTACACCTCACCCTATCTAAATTTACCCTACACCCTAGCTGCTTTTACCCACTACCCTAGCTGTTTTTACCCACTACCCTAGCTGTTTTACCCCTTAAATTAGCCGACTTTACCCCGTATACTTAATTGCCTTACTCCACACCCTATCTGACTTTACCTCGTATCCTAGGTGACATTACCCCGTACCCGAGACAACTTTACCCTATAACCATTCCGACCTTACCCCGTACCCTAGCTGATATTACCCTATACTCTATCCGACTTCACCCTACCCCTACCATGAAATATTCAATTTTTTGACCCGTTAAATTAATTTTTTTTTAATTTTTAAAAAGTAAACTGTTTTATTATTTAGCAATATTTTACATTTTATTTGAAATAAGAAATTATAAATCAAATGTACAAAACTAATAATTTCAAAACAAATAAATATAATTGTAATTAAACAATAATTAATTTCTGAAAAATTCAGTAATTTGAACAAATAGAAGTTTTTAAAAGATTCAAAAACCGTTTAAAACAAAGATTTAAAAACAATTTTAATTTAGATGTTGGATGATTTTGAACACAAAATTTAGAAGATTCTTCAGAATTGTAAAATGATTGAAGAGAATAAAAACATGTTTCTAATATTAATAGGAAATTTTAAAATGATTTTTCTTTTGTTGAAAAATTAATTTCAAGAGAATATTTAAAAAAAAATGAAAAGATTTTAAAAGATTTCCAAAATTGCCAAATAGGAATCTGGAAGATTTTTGTGCCATTTTTTTTTAGTTTTTCATGCTTTAGAACAAATTGTAAGAAAACTTCGAATTATTTTAAAAAAATATTTGAGTTTTCAAGAAAAATTTAATTTAATTTGAAATTTGAAAGAATTCATGTTGAAAATTGTTTTTAGATTTATGGGGAAAATTTTAATGATTCATCATTAAAAAGATTTCGAAACAATTTATTATTCAGCAATTTTAAAATTCGGTAATATTATAAACTATTTGGAAATTCTATATTTCCGGGAATTCTCTATTTCGAATATTTTCTTCTACGGAAATTTTATTTTCCGGGATTTTTCAGCGGCTTCATTAGATTTTTTATTTATTATATTCGGGGCGACTGAAAAATGTCGAAAAAAAAATTCCTAAATTCGTAAAATCATGAATAATAAAATTTTCGAATAATAAAATTCTTGAATAATAAGATTACCGAATTGGAAAATTCCCGAATAATAAAATTTCCGAATGGCAAAATTCCCGACAATGTATAATAATGCCAAATATGCGAAAATTCCCGAATAATAAAATTCCTAAAATAAAATTGCCGAATTATTTTTAAAAAATCCAAACTAGAAAATTCCCATATTTGAATAATTGAAAAAATTGCTTAATAATAGATGCTATTTATTTATTAAAAATTAAATGATGAAACATTTTTATCAATTTTTTTTTAATGTTTAAGGTTTAAAAAAATTATTGTTTGTATTTAAAATGAAAGTAGTTGAAAAAAATATATTTCTGAATTAAAAATTCCTTTTGAAAATGTGCATAGTATTACAAAATATTTTAAAAAATTTTCTTAGAACTCGAATTGTTAGTTCACACAAAAAAATTAAAAAAATACTTCGAGAAAAATCAGTGCTGAATTGAGTCCTCTAAATTTTGTTTAGAAGATATTATTTTCAAACAATAATTTCGAAAAAATTTGAAAAAAATGTGTTCAACACAAATATTGTATAATTGTATTTTTAACGAATAAATAATATTTATTTAAAAAAATTTGATTGATTTCACTATTGAGGAATTTTTCAATTAGGGATTTTTATGTTTCGACCATTTTATAATTTCCGGAATTTTATTATTCCTGAACTTTTCAAATCGGGAATTTCATTTTTTCAGATTTTTCAGTCGTTCTTCAAATTATAATGAAACTAAAAATTTGTTAACTGAAATTTTTCAATACGATTTACTATATGTTCTCTGATTCATTATTTCTGATACGATTGAAAAATAATACAATACTGTATAAACTTTTCTGTGAAAAAGAGCTGAAGCAAAAATTTAATTGAAGTTCTTTTATCATCAGTGGCGAATAGGCTGCCAATATCCTGCTGCCAAGAAGATGGCAACTGGTTGTCTCCACGATACATTCATCCTGATTGTGCTGCCATTCGTGTGCCTGATCACGATCCAATTTACTCAAAAGAATTCGTCCGTTGTATGAGTTATGTCAGGTCACTTCCTGTCCTCAGAACAGACTGCAGTTTTGGCCCAGTTGAACAGGTACGTCGTAACAGTACAGTCAAGTTCCGCCTATTTCAGAGATCGCCTATTTCAAAGTTCACCTATTTCAAGTCCCCTATACCTATATCAGGTTTTCAATAATAAAAAAAAGGTTACATTAAATAACATGATATTTTTTATTTTTGGAATATTCATTTTATTTTTCAACCTAATGCTCACAATATATTAAAAACCATTCAAGTACTACCTGAACATGTTAAAATATAATTATTTCTGATAATAAATGATAAATTTAAAAGATGGTATTTTCAACATTTCAAATAAGCGCGCGAGCGGCAGCCAATGAAGCACCTCATTCAACTGCACTGCGCATGCCATGCCTCGTCACTCTCATTGGCGGTAAATGGCGCACATTTTTAAAACTATTGCATGTGTAAATCAATTTTTTTATAATAAATCATCATTGTGGAAATAATAACAATTAATTTTCAGATCACAGAATAGTCTTCTAGAGTGCAAAGTGGAATAATTATTTGATTGTACTCTTCACAAATAAATTATTGATTTTAAATTCAAAGGGAGGATTACCTTTTTTCACCAATGTAAATTTTAAATCGTTCATAACATGTTTTTTTACATTACGGTTATTATGTATTGTGAAAAATTGATTTGCATATTTAATCATTTTAAATAAGCGCGCGGTCAAAATCCAATGAGGCTACTGGTGCGACGCTTGCGCAGTGAGGTTGAGGAGCCAAATTTAAATTTAATAAATTAAAAATAGCTTTTTCTGTACAAATTATTCATAAAAGTAGATAGCTTATTTGTAAAATAAAGTGAAAGAGTAAGTCATTCAGTTTGAAAAGAAAAAATCTAATATTTTAATCACTGCGGTCACTTTTTCTTGCGTAGTTCTGAATTTTACAAAACATAAAATTATTGTCTACTGTATTTTTTTTACCAAATAGTAGAACTTTCAACCAATAGAGATAAATTTTGAAACAAAAATTAAATAGTTCCATTTTCAACCAAAAAGATAAGTTTTCAAACAATAAGGATACACTTTCTACTAAAAACACAAATTTTAAACAAAATACATGAAAAAAGATAATTGATATTCCAAACTAAAAAGATTAAAATTTTTTTAATATCAAATAAAAAACAGTTGAATTTAATCAAAAAAGACGAACTCTAAATGAAATACTAAATTTTTAAGTTAGAAAATTAATTTCTAACAAAAAATAATGTTTTCAATAAAATAGTTAAATTTTCATAGAAAGCAATGAATTTGCAACTGAAAAAAATGTTCAAAAATATGCAATAGTTTAATTTTCAACAAAAAGATAAGTTTTCAAACAAGGAGGATTAATTTTCTACTAGAAAGACAAATTTTAAACAAAATACATAAATTTCAAATTGAATGTTTAAAGTTATAAATAAAAATTTCTAGCAAATTAGTATAACTTTGAACAAAAAAAAAAAAATTAATTTTCAACAAGAAATTGAATGTTTGATATTCGAACCAAAAAAGATTTTAAACATTTTAATATTAAATAAAAAAGATTTGAATTTAAACGAAATAGACGAACTTTAAATAAAATAGTTAATTTTCAAGTTCAAAAAATAATTTGTAACAACAAAATTTTTTCCAATAAAATAGTTGAATTTCCATAGAAAGAAATGAATTTTCGTATTCAAAAAAATGTGTACCAAAACAAGCACTCGTCCAATTTTCAGTTAGAAAAATAATTTTGAACCCAAAAAAGTAGGTTTGAACAAAATAATTAAATTTCCAACCAAAAATAATTAATTTTCAAACAAAAAGTTGAATTTTCAAATAAGAAGTTTAATTTTCTAACAAAAAGACGAATATTCAAATAAAAAATTAATTAAAAAAAATATAGTTTTAACAACTTAATTAAATTTTAAACCAAATAAATGAATTTTCAACCATAATGAATGAACTTGCAAACAAGAAGAATATTTCTCCAAGAAAAAAGTAAATTTTCAAGCACATAATTGAAGTTTCAACTAAAAAAATCAATTTTCAAGAAAAGAAAAACGAATTTTTATACATTAGTTAAATTTGTAACCGAAAAAATGATTTTTTAACCAAAAAGATTAATTGCTAAGCATAAAGATTAATTTTTAACCAAAAGAAACGAATTTCTAATAAAATACATGAATTCACATCCAAATTGTTGATTTTTAAACTAGAAGATTCAAATTTTGAATAAAAACTGGCAAGTTAAATTTTCAGTTTATTAATTTTAACAAAAAAAAAAAATGATTTTTACAAAAATAGTTTATTTCAAACTAAGAAGATGAATCTCCAACAAACAACGTAAAATGTAATAGTTGATATTTCAATCAAAAAATATTTAAATTAAAAGTCATTGAATTCAAACAAAAAGAATGAATTTTCTACAAATTATGTAATTCTTCAAATAAAAGAGGTCAGATTCTAACAAAAAATAAAAGACAACTTTTCAACAAAACAGTGAAATTTTCAAGCAAAGAGAAGAAACTTCAACTGATCAAATTTCAATCAGAAACAGTTGAATTCACTCAAAAGAAAAAATACAATTTTTAAATTTTTTCTTCCAAACTGAATGACAATTTGACTCTATTTTTCATTTATTAAATTTAAATTTTCGCATCACGGTCGGTCTCGTCCGCGTCAGTGGCTAACCAATGAAAGAAAGAGGCCCGAAGAGCGGGAAGCCCTCGTTGGTTTGAATTGAGTATTTTAGCATGACGTCATGGGAATGCAGACAACTTTTTGGAGAATATATTCTCAACGTAAAAGTAATTCTTAAATATACGAATATTAATATTTCTCTAGGGTAGAATGTATTTATCAGTTATGTTCCATTCTTTTCTCGATTAAGGGCATGTGACACAGCCAAATACCTACGTTACCGACCTCACTTTTTCAATTTTCCAAATTTTTTGTTGAATCTAAGAACTTTTTTTGTAAATAAAATTTCGGGCTGAAACTTTGGAAAATGTATGAGAAGACAATAAACTACGTTTACGTACTTTATTCGATGAGGAATTTCGCAAAAAATTATTCTCGAAAAAATTAAAACTGGGTGCATTTTTTGAACCTAAGAACTTTTTTTATAAGTGAAATATCGGCTTCAAACTTTGAGAAATGCAAGAGCCGACAGTGAAGTACGTTTATGTACATCATTTGAGTATAAAAGATGCAAAAAGAAAAATTCCAACTAAATGTCAACAACGCTTGCCAGTTCGGTCGGTATTCGCAATGAGCACGAAAATGCGAAGTCTGGCGGCCACTGAACGAGGCCAATAGAGATTTCAATACTTACATAATTCAACAGTGAAACAACATATTTCACTCAACTTTTATGCTGGACACAACTTTAAAAAAATATTATTGTAAGAACACCGGATCATCAATCTTTGACAGCGTGGACCCCATATTTCAGATGTAGACGAGTCAGCTGATAGAGCCTCGATTAGTGGCCGCCAGACTTCGCATTGTCGTGCCCATCGCAAAAATACCGACCGAAGTGGCAAGCGGAACCGGAGTTGACACTTAGTTAGAATTTTTCTTTTTGCATCTTTTATACTCAAATAATGTACATAAACGTACTTTACTGTCAGCTCTTGCATTTCTCAAAGTTTGAAGCCGATATTTTACTTATAAAAGAAGTTCTTAGGTTCAAAAAATGCACCCAGTTTTAATTTCTTCGAAAATAATTTTTTGCGAAGTTCTTCCTCGAATAAGGTACATAAACGTAGTTTATTGTCTTCTCATACATTTTCCAAAGTTTCAGCCCGAAATTTTATTTACAAAAAAAGTTCTTAGATTCAAAAAAAAATTCGGAAAATTGAAAAAGTGAGGTCGGCAATGTAGGTATTTGGCTGTGTCACATACCCTTAACGATCTTTCAGTTTCACGAAATAAAATGAAATGTCCCAATTTTGTGGTTAGTGTATCAAATCGTGTACTCTAAGCTCAAACTACGGATAGTTGATTGTATCTTGTGAAAATGGAAGGTCGTCAATCGCCAATGTAATGGAACATAACTGAGAAAATAAATTCTATACACTTATAAACTATTACTATTTATACCTTTATAACTTACTTTTACATTTAGAAACTTTTTTTCCAAAAACTCGGCTGTAGTTGCAGTCTCATCTGCTAACCTTTTTGCCAGCTGACATTGCCAACTATCCTAGAATTCCAAATTCGAAAAATAATAATATTCAGACCTTTATAACTTAATTACTTTTACGTTTAGAATACTTTCTCCAAAAAGGGGTATACGCTTCTACGTTGAGAACTATGCTAGCCTTCCAAACATTTCCACCTATCCTAGCATGACCGTGATGTCATGCTATAAAGCTCACAATTCCGCGAAATATTTGAGCTGTTTCTTGATTCTATTATATTCATTTTTAGTTGGCAAACTGTACTATTTCCAGGAAATGTTATATTTGTCACATCGTACGTTAACAAAAACACTAACACGCATGTAGGCTAACGGACCGCGACTTTTTCAACTGCGCATGCACCGAAAAGCATTATTTTCGACAGCACTTATAGATTTTGAGTCGAACCACGCTTTTTGGCGCAAGCGCAATCGAAAAAGTTGCTTAGAGCGCCCTCATCAGCACAAGGCCGTGTCAGCCAATGAACGTCGCTTGACAAAAATAACCTGTGATTCGGGTTGGAGGTGGGGGCTCCTCGAGCCTTGAAATTATGGAACGTGTACGTTTCAAGGCCGTGACAATAGGCGAAGTTCACTGTATATTAAATATTATGTACAAACAATATAAATTTAGGAAATTTTTTTAATTCGTGGTAAATTTATAAATTAGCAGAAAGATTCAAAATTTCAAAAATTTCAAAAATTTATGGTACACTTATACGTTACCAATAATTTTTGAAAGTTTAAGATTTCTAGAAATTTTGGAAACCTACAGATGTTCAAAGTATAACAAAATTCACAACTTTTTCAGTAATTTTCTGTAATTTATAAAAATTTATGGTAAATTATGGTAATTCATCCATAATTAATGGTAACTTGAAATATTTTGTTCAAAATTCAATTGTTTTGTTAAAAATTCATATCATTTGTTGGCGATTCGAATGATTCATTCAAAAGTTATATTTTTTGGTCGAAAATTTAAATGTTTAATTCGAAATTCATCTTTTCGGATAGAAAATTCCGCCTTTTGAATTTAATATTCTTCTCTTTCAGTGAAAAATTATTCTTTCTTGATTCAAAGTTAACTTTTTTCTTGAGAATTTCACGTTCATTTGGAAAATTATTCTATTTGGCTTGAGAATTCAACTGTTTGTTAGAGAATTTAAATTTTTTTCGTTAAAGTTCATTTTTATTTATTTGAAATTTCATTATTGTAGGTTGAAAATTCATCGTTGTAGGTTGTATATTCAACAATTTAGTTCGAAATTTTAACTGTTTTGTTAGATATTCGTTATTTTGAATAGATATTTTTTTTTGAAATTTAAAAATTTCAGAAATTCGAAATATTTTAGGAATATGGAAAATTCCAGAAATCTTAACATTTTTAGAAATTAAAATTTTTTTAGAAATTCAAAAAAATTCGAAACACGTAAAGAATTTAAATATTTAGGATCTTTGGAGATCTTGAAAATTTTTGAAATTTATGAAAGTTGAGAAGATAAAAAAAACTTCAATAATTTTTGGTAATTCATGGTACCTCATGGTGAATTAAACTATTTTATTGAAAATTCAATCATTTTGTTAAAAATTCAACTGATTAACTTAAAAAAAGTCAACTTTTTTGGTCGAAACTCTAACTGTTTGGTTAAATGGAAATTTTGGAAGTTCACAGAAGTTCAGAGTAGCTAAAAATTTCAAAAATGTTCGGTAATTTATTGTGACTTATCGGTAATTTATGGTAAATTCAACTATTTCTTGGAAAATGAATTATTTTGTTAGAAATTCAACTGACTAGTTAAGAAGTCATATTTTTTGGTCGAAAATGTAACTATTTTGTTGAACACAGATTTTGGAAATTAACGGATAATTTAGATTATTTGAAAATTTCCAAAATTGTCTGAAATTTTCGATAATTTATGGTAATATTTTAATATTATTCTGTTGGAAATTGATCTATTTTGTTACAAATTCCACTATTTGGTTAAAAAGGCATGGTTCTGTTCAAAAATTCATCTGAGTTATTATACATTTGTCTTTTTGGATAGAAGTTTCTTCAGAAATTTGAAAATTTTTGAAATTTTAGAAATTAAAAAAAAATTAATTTCAAAGACTTTGAAAATTTTTGAAATTTCGAAAAGTTCGGAGATCCAGAATTTTTTTTAATTTCCTGAAATTTTTGGTTTATATCGGTGATTTATGGTAAATTCAATTATTTTATTGAAAATTCAAGTGATTAGTTAAAAAGCCAAAGCTTTCACACGAGAATTTAACTGTTTTTTTTTAATAGAAATTTTTCAAATTCAGGTAATCTTCAGTTATCCAAGAATGTCCCGAATGTTCTGAAATTTCCCGTAAATTATTCTGATTTACGTTGAATTATCTTAATTCATTGGTAATTTATGGCAACTTCAACTATTTTGTTGAAAATTCAACTATGTTGTTAAACAGTCATATTTTTGTTCGAAAATTTAACTTTTTTATTAACAATTAGTCTTTTTGGATTGAGATTTTTTTAATCTTAGAAATTTTTAAAATATAAAATTTACAAACTTTCCAAACGAAATATTTCGTCCCTAAATTCGGGATGACTAGACTAATATTTCTCACAGTCAATTTTGAGAAATTTTTATTTTTTTTTCAATTTCAGAGATTTTAAGAATTTTCTGGAATTTTTCGAGTTGGTCCATTCTGTCAAGCAATGTGTCAACGTCATCAACTAATCGTTTTGATCTGACTTCACTTTTTACTCTCTAGGGATTGAAAAGTACTTTTTACTCCGTAGGGACGGAAAAGTACTTTTTACACCCTAGGGACTGAAAAGTACTTTTTATTCCCTGGGTACTGAAAAGTAGGATTTTAGCCCCGCCTAATAGGCACTTAAAAGGGATAAAATTACGCATGTTTTATGAAAAATATTCTCTTCACTTGCAGATGAATCAAGTGAGCCACTTTTTGGATGGCTCAACAGTTTATGGTTCCACACTGGAAAAATCTCGCGAACTTCGAGCATTTGAAGGAGGACAACTCCGAGTCGAGGTACGAAATGATCGAGAATATTTGCCAACTGCAAATACTGAACCTGAATCTCTATGTCTTTCTTCAAGATGCTACACTTCTGGTAATTTCGTTTTTCATTGCATTAATTTTTTTTCATCATTTTAATTTTTTTGTATTACACATTCATCATATTACATTTTTCTCTCTTGATGATCAAAAGGTTGACCAAGGAAATCATTTAAAATAATTTTGATGTCAATGTTGAGGATTGATGTTTATTTTTTCTAGAAACGAGAAATGAATGAATAATTGATGTAACGGATCAAATAACAAATGTAATGTAATAAATAGTTTATCTCCTTAATTGACAATGACTGTTCTATTTTGGACAAATGACAACAAAAATACCGAAATCGTTTTTTTCTCGTTTCTACAAAAATGATAATCAGTAATCGTCAATATTAACATCAAAAATGTTTACTATGCGTTACATCCATTCATTACATTTATTACACCTGTACATTACTTTTTTCTTGGTATGCTAAGCCTTGACCAGAGTAATTCTTCAAAATAAGTTTGATATCCACATTGAGGATTACTATGGTAATTTTTTGAAGAAACAGGACAAAATTTAATTTTTAAATTTACATTTCAAAAGTTCAATAATTTTATTAAAAATTTAATTTTATAGCTATTGATATTGAGGATTACTGTTCATTGAAAAAAATGGAAAAAATAGGCCGAGATATATTTCTTCTCGTTTCTCGAAAAAATCACCAGTAATCGTCAATGTTACCATCAAAATCATTTCCTATTTAATAAATCTCCTCCAGAAAAAATCTCGAAATCTATCGAAGTATCTCGAAATCTCTCGAAATCTATCGAAATATCTCGAAATATATCGAAATTTATCACTGCCACGATGTTTATTTTTCATTTCAGTGTTAAATACAAAATTCGCTAATTTCTTTTACACAAGAATTGGCAGTTTTCATGGACTTACAGTGTGTTACTGTTACTTGAAAAAAGATGCCATTTGGCAAATTAAAAAAAATCACAGTTTGACTATTTATCAACGAACAGGCTTAATTTTTTTTAACGAATTGAACTAAGAATGCTTTTACGGTGACTATTTGATATGATACTTAGCAAATTTGGAAGAATTTTTAATTATTTAAACAATTTTTATAAACAAATTCAGAGTTTGTCTTGTTTGGCTTGATTCTTTATAGATTAACTGAGAATGTATTTGGGATCACTCTTTTCTATATTGCTTTACGAATTATAAAAAACTATGATTTATTTATTCAAACAATTTTTGTAAGGAAATTCAAAGTTTGGTTATTTTTCAACGGAATCAACTAAGAATGCTTTTTTGGTGACTGATATTATCCTTTGCAAATGTACGAGAATCAATAATTATTAACAATTTTCATAAAAAAATACAGAGTTTGGCTATTTTTCAACAAATATGCTCAGTTTGTTTACATCATTATCTAAGAATATCTTTGCGATGACTTTTTTCTATGATGCTTTGCAAATTTCCAATATTCTTTAATTATTCGAACAATGTTTATAAACAAATCAAGATTTTTGCTATTTTTCAACGAATGGGCTACATTTTTTTACAGAATTAGCTAAGAATATCATTTCGATGACTTTTTTTTATATGATGCTTTCGAAATTTCTAAGAATTATCAATTATTTAAACAATTTGCACCATGAAATCAAGAGTTACTTTGCTTATTTGCAATAAATATTGATTATTTTAACAATTTTCATAAACATATTCAGAGTTTGGCTGTTTTTCAACGAATAGGCTGAGTTTGTCTATGAATGCAACTACGAATATTTTTCCGATGACTGTTATCTATGTTGCTTTGTAAATTTACAAGAATTTTCAATTATTTAAAGAGTTTTGTTTAAAAAATCAAGAGTTTGGCTATTTTTCAACGTAAAGTATTTTATTGAACTTCATTTCCAAATAAAATAATTACATGTAAAGAAATTGGTCGCGCGCGTATGAGGCTCAAGTATTAAATTACATTTATGATACCTACACGGAGATGAATTTTCTACAAAACAGTATGATGCTTACCATAAAAGTTCATTTGAAATGAAATACTTGAATTTTTAACCAAAAAGTTGAACTTTCAACTAAAAAAGATTAATTTTTAACCAAACAGTTTAATTTTTACCTGAAATAAAGAAATTTTTAATAAAAAATAAAACAGTTTAACTGTCAGTTTAAAAGATTTATTTTCAACCAAACATGAAACGAATTTTCATTAGAATAGTTAAATTTTCAACCAATGAAATGAACCTTCAACTAACAAATTGAATTTTTAACAAAGTAGTTGAATTTTTGATAAAAAAGGATGACTTTTCAACAATGTAGTTGCATTTTCAACAAAATAATATAATTTTTAATCAATCGTAATAATTCAGAACCAAAACTATAATAGTAGCCTTTTCAATAAAAAAACTAATAACTTTTACCCAAGAAGTTGGATTTTCTTTTTGGTTTTGATTTTTTAGCCCCCCCCCCCCCCTCTTCAAACTTGCAACGTAGTTTATGGGAAGTACCACCAGGCCACTTTTTATTTCAGGACTATCAAATACAATAAAAGAACAGAACATGTGTAACAATTGTAACATCCTTAAAACTTACTTCAAAATGAACTCTAGGACATACACAGATTGCCTGCAACTTCATCCTGTGAAGAGCTTTCTATGTCGGTACAGGTGAATTTTTAACCTGAAAGATTAATTTCCAATCAATTTATTGAATTAAAAAAAAAATAATTTTAACCAGTTGCATTTGCAAGCAAATAGCTCAAAACTTTCAAGCAAAAGAGATGAATTTTTAAAAATGTTATTGAAGTTTTCGCCAAATAGTTGAATTACAAACTGCAAAATGAATTTCCAACCATATGGTCGAATATTCAAACCAAAATGATTAAAGCACAACCAAATAGTTGCATTTTCAAGCACACAAAAAACTAGAAATTCCAATAAAATGATCATTTTCAACAAAAAAGATTTTTTTTCAACTAAATAATGGAATTTCATGAAAAATAATTTCCAATCAAACAGTTGAATTAACAACCATATACTTGAACTTGCAATCAAAAGAGATGAATTTTCAAGAAGTAAGGTAACTTTCAACTAGTTGGTCGAATTTTCAAATAAAATAGATTAAACCTCAACAAAAAATAATAATTTTAACGGAATAGTTTCTTTAACAAGTAAATAGTTTTATTTTCGATAAAAAAATCAAATTTTTTCAACAAAACTGATGAATTTTCAACGAAATAGTTGAATTTTCGAGTTTAAGAAATAATGTTGTACTCCAAAAAAGGGAAATTATAAAAAAGTTCATTTTTCAATTAAACATATAAATTATCGACTAAAATTATGAAAATATTTTACAAAAAAGTTGAATTTTCAAAACAAAAATCCCAGAAATAAATTTTCCACAAAATACACATATTTTTATCGAAATAGTTGACTCTTCAATTGAGATTAATTTTCTACAACAAAAAGACGAATTTTTAACAAACCACATTAATTTTCAACAAAATAGGTGAAGCTCTACAATATAAAAAAGAATATTTAAACATAAATGAAACAGGTAAATTTTCATTTGAAGAAATTGACTTTTCATTAAAAAAATGATTTTGTAGTAAGAAAGGACTAATCTTCTACAAAAAAGTTAAAATTTCTACCACATAGTATACTTTCCAACCAAATTTTTGAACTTCAAATACAAGCAGACGATTTCCTAGATTAAATATAGAATTTTCAACCAAAAAATATGAAATTTCAACTAAACGTGATATAAATTTTCAACTAAAATTATGATCCTTCTACCAAAAAAATGAATTTGTAAGAAGCTCTACTTTCAACCAACGAGTATAAAAAATTATTTTTTTCATAAGAAATGTAATTAATGATAATTACCTCTGAATATTTGGATGATATTTTGCCCACAGTTCCAGCTCTCCATGAGCTTTACATACGACCACGAAGTAGTATAAGGAGATCCATCTCTATGGGCCATTACGGAAAATTGTACCCCCCATTTTTCCGTGCCCACATCCTATAGCAAAACCAGATTAAGTATTGTGGCGCCTCTTGCGGAAACCCATTATAACATAGGTTTTGGAGGCAGTTTTGAAAATGGTTTTCATTGGCAGGTTATTCGCCAGTTTTGACAGCCGGTAGCAGACGACGAAAGGAGGCAGACATTGTAAAACACAATAGTTTCAAATTTTCTCACGAGAGGCGCTACAATAGTTTATCTGGTATGCTATAGGAAGTGGGCACGGAAAAATGGGAAGTATCCTTATATTAGAGTTGGATCTCCTTATACTACTTCGTGCATACGACGACCCAGACCATCTATCCTTGCATGCATTCAAATGTGGAAGTATGCGACAACTGGAAGATAAAGTTTTATTTTTAAAATAATAATTACAAATCAAGTTAAAACTGCATTAATTAAAGCTAGAATTATCAGTGATTTCTTGAATAATCATAATTGACTTTAAACTTGTATAATAACCTAAAAAATATCAGTATTAACTGTCTCGAATAATGTCACATACTTATGTAAAGTAGATACTTACAGAATTCGATCGTTCAAATTCACAACACTAGGGAATGACACTAGCAACATCGACAAGCACAACACTAGAACTACTAGGAATACTATAAAAGCTGCTTATCTGATAGATCAACACCACACGGTCCACGCGTCCGTTATGCAAATTGGCACCAAACACCAATTACCGATACCCGGTAACCTACAAATTTTCACGCGCATGATTGACGCGCAAACGTCGAGCAATCGAGCATATGCGATGGTTTATCTATTCCTTCGTGGATGGTCGAAATGAGTGGAAAAAAGATGCGCGTATGGACCATCCCGAAAGGGATACCTTAGTTATCCCCGACAGTGAATCTGATGTTCTTATAACCATCAGACTGGCCATAAAATAAGAGTCCTTCTAACTATGTCGAAAAAATTTTTGAAGGACCGTGCGACCATATAGAAGGACTGACTGGCTCTCTAAATTTTGACTTTCTAACTTTGACCATCCATTTTTCTCCGTGTATATATTACATTGCTTCTGCATGTTCTAAGTGTTTGAATTCTTTGAAATAAGTTTGATGCAAATATTGGCGATTACTGGTAATTTTTTATAGAAACAAGAAAAAAAAACGAGATAGATTTTTTCACTTTTTTTCAACATCAAAATTATGTATTACATTAATTATATCAATTCATTCCTTATATTTGTTATATGCATGGTTACTTTCTTGTTTGCTCTAAATGTTGACCAGGACAATTATCTTAAATAATTCTGCTGTTAATATTGATGATTTCTGATCATTTTTGGGGGAAATGGTAAAAAAGCTTAGGTAGATTTTTTCTCGTTTTTCGAAAAAATCACCAGTAATTGTCAATATTACGATCAAAATTATTGATTACATTACATTCATCATACATACCTATCGATAACTTTGTGTCTCGATGTTCTTGGCGTTGATCAGGGTAATTCTTTAAAATAAGTTTGATGTCAATATTGATGAATACTGGAATTTACATATTACATTATATTTATCATATGCATGATTACTTTTTTGTATGTTCTAATTCATAAACAGAAAAATAATTTAAAATAATTCTGCTGCCAATATTGACGATTACTGGTCATTTTTTTGAGAAATGACAAAAAAAAATATATATATATATATATTTTTTTTCTCATTTCTCGTAAAAATCACCACTAATCGTCAGTATTACCATCCAAATTATTTATCACGTTACATTTATTACACCTATAGATTACATTATTTTGATGTTCTAAGTGTTGACCAGGGTAATTCTTTAAAATAAGTTTGATGTCAATATTGACGATTACTGGTAGTTTTTTATAGAAACAAGAAAAAAACGAGATGGGTTTTTTTCTTTTTTCTCAACATCAAAATTATGTATTACATTATATTAATTTATTCATTATATTCATCATATTTATTATATTCATGATTTTTTTTGTATGTTCTAAGTTTTAAACAGGAAAATTCTTTAAAATAAGTTTGATGTGGGAATTTAGGAATAATATTAGATGCACGTGCAAGAAGCGCGCTTACGTCTCTAAATTTTTATTATCTGACATGGAAAATATAGACAATTAAAAATCCATAGTCAAATCTTTTTTTTTAACTCATGTTTAAAATTGTTTAAAACAACCATTTTCAATTGCTAATGTCAAATTGAAAATATTTTAAATTAAACAATTTTAGTTGAAGGGAAATTTAAAAAAAGGGCAATATTTAGAATGGAATGAAAAGGAATTGAACTTGTATTATTTCTGAATAAAAGGTTTTCACAATTAAATATTTAAAATTAAGTGTTTTTAATTTTTTAAATTGAGTGCAAAATTTTTTGAAATAATCATGTCTAATTACTGATGTCGAATTGAAAACGTTTTAAACTAAACAATTTTAGATCAGGTAAAGTTTTGAAAAAAGGACAATATTTTTAAAAGAATGAAAACGAATTGAACTTTTATCAAATCTAAATCAAAGCTTTTAGAATTAAATATTCATAATTTAAGGTGTTTCAAATTGACACATTTTCAATCAAAAGCTTTCAAACAAAAAATTGAACAATTTTATTTTGATTTGAAGAATATCGAAGTAGATTGATTTCAAATTATTATTTTAAAAAATTGGACAATTTCCAAACATTGAAAATTCGATTATACATTGAAAATCAATTATACAGTCATTCATTTACGCTTCTTTAAATAGATTGATTACCCACTTTTATAAATTCTAATTTTTAATTTCAAAATTAACAATTTTTAATTTTCAGGTGACGATCGTGTAAATGCCGGAATCCAATTGGCTGTGATGCACACAATTTGGCACAGAGAACACAATCGCATTGCTAAGGAGTTAGCTAGAATCAATCCATCATGGTCTGATGAAATATTATATCAGGAAGCAAGACGTATAGTAATTGCTGAAATTCAACATATTACTTTTAACGAATGGCTGCCAATTTTACTGGGAAAAACTCTTTCCAAATTGGGAGTTTCAACTGGTATCGGTCATAATCACGATTACAATTCTGATGACGATCCTGCCGTCAGCAATGAAGCTGCAACAGCAGCTTTGCAATTTTTGAAGTCATTGAAAGAGAGCAGTCTACAGTAATTACTTCTTCATACTTTTTTATTCTTTGTGATCCACACTTTGACCGGTAAATCATATCAAGGGATCCTATCTTTTTGAATAATTTTGAATCCTTATAGAAAGATAGAGATATAAAAAATGTATTCCATTCTATCTCTTTGTCAACCTAAATTCACGAATGTCTTTTTCAATATCGTCTTTCCTATCTCATCCTATCTCATCCTATAATTTGCCTATCCATGTCAATCTTTTTCTATTCCTATGTCAATCTGAATTCCCTTCTATCTATTTTAATCTCCTCTCTATCTCATCCTATCATACATCTATCAACGCGTATCTTTGTCATTCTGAATTCACGATTATCTTTCTCAATACCTTCTCTATCTTATCCTATCCTTTATCTGTCCACGTCAATCTTTTTCTATCACTTTGTTAATCTTTTACGTCTATCTTTTTCAGTATTCTCATCCATATCTTATAATATCTTGAATTTATCAACGTTTGTCTTTTACTATACATTTTTTGTTTTAAATTCCCCTCTATCTCTTTTAATCTCTTCTCTATCTTATCGTATCCTGAATCCGTGAAAATCTATCTTTTTGCATCTCTTTTTCAATCTGAATTCACGTTCATCTTTTTCAATACCCTCCTCTTTAGCTCGTCCTATCTATTATCCATTTATGCCAATCTTTTTCTATCTCTGTTAATCTAAATTTCCGTCTATAAATATAAATTCTCAAGAATTTTTTTGCATCTTTTGTATTTTTTTATATATAATTTGAATATTTTCCCCTTTATCTCGTTTTTTCATTTCTTCGCATTAATTAACTACTCTACTATTATATTTATTGTTGAGAATTCTTTTTTTTTTGTTTGTCAAAAATTTAATTATTTCGATGAAAATTAATTTTGTTTTTAAAAATTCAACAATTCGGTTGAAATGTTTTTCTTGACTGATAAATGTTTCTTGGTTTATAATTCAACTGTTTTTTTTTTTAATTTATCTCTTTGGGTAGAAATTTTAAATTTTTGTGTAAATTTGCAACTATTTGGTTGAAAATTCAATCATTCCGATTTAAGTTCAACAATTTTATCACAAAGTTAAAATTTTTTATTGGAAATTCGACTGTTTTGTTGAAAATTCGTCTTTTTGGACTGAAAATTTAACAATTTTAGCAAAAAATGGAACTGTAGCTTGAAAATTCATATTTTTATTAGAAAATTCAGCTGTTTTGTTTAAAATCCAAAAAATTGGTTGAAATTTAATTTGTTTATTTCGAGAATTCTATTTATTGGTTGAAAATTTATACTTTTTGGTTGAATTCAACTATTTCTGACCTAAAATTAAATTTTTTGTGGTAGAAATATCAACTACTCATTTTTTCGTTGGAAATTAGTTTTTTGTAATTTTTTAAATTGGAAATTGTAATTTTGCATTTTTTAATCAAAAGGTATAATTCTTAATTAAAGATGCAACTACTGAGTTGAATTTTTAATTACTTTGTCAAAAATAGATTTTTTGGCGTTGAAAATTCAACTATTTTGTTGAAAATGATTTTTTTTTTTTTGAAATTAAAAAATTTTGATTAAATTTTTTTTTTTTTCGACTGAAAAAATTCCCTTTGGTTGAATATTCAACTCTTTTTTTTTTAAATTTAATCTTTTTTGGTAAGAATCGCAACTGTTTGCTTGAAAGATAATATGTTTCACTGAGAATTTAACTGTTGTCTATTTAAAATTAATTTTTTCCCTTATTATTGTTGCAGAATATATATTTTTTCAGTTGAAAAGTCAATTCTTTTGTTGATAATTCATCTCTTTTCGCCGCAATTTTATCTTTCTTGGTTCAAATCCAACTTTTTTATTTTAATCAATCGATTTTTGTTCAGGATTGTAACTTTTTTTTAAATTTTTTCTTTTTTGGTTACTAATGCAACTGTTTCATCAAAATTGATCGGGTTTGGTTGAAGTTTTAAATTTTTTGTTAAAAATGTATTCTTGTTTTAGTTGTTGATAAACTTTTTAACTGAAAACTAAACTGTGTTCAATTTTTGTATTTTTGTTTGAGAATTTGTTTCTTTGGTTAGAAAATTAAACATTTTGTTGCAAATTAGTTTTTTAATTTTTTTGGAAAAAAATTAATTTTTGAAGGAATCTGCATTATCATTAGAGAATCACAGTAATTTTTAATTTCTTTTCATAGAAAAGATGAAGTTAATTATTAAAATTATTTTAATTAATTTTTTTCTGAATAGATCATTTTTCAGAAAAAAATCAATCAAAAAAATGTATTCCTAAATAGAAAATTGAAGTATTCTATTTTTTGGTTGTATGTTTATCTTTTTTAATTGTAAATTTAACTATTTGGTTGAAAAACTGTATTTTTCCGTACAAAATTAATCTTCTTGGTCAGAAACTCATGTTTTTCGTTGACAACTCAACTATTTAGTGAAAAATTAATGTTCTTTGCTGGAAATTGAACAATTTTGTTAATAAGTATCTTTTTTGGTTGAAAATTTAACTGTTTTATTGAAAATTAAACTCTTCATCAAAGTTTTATCTCTTCTGGTTAAAAATGCAACTTTTTCATTAAAATGCGTCGGTTCTGGTTCAGGATTTTGATATTTCTTGAAAATTTAACTATTCGATTTATCGTTAAAAATTGATTCCTTTCGTTGCAAATTCATTTTTATTTGTTAGAAATAAATTCCTAAATTAATAATTCAACTATTTTCTTGAAAATTTGTATCGTTCGGTAAAAAATTAATCTTCTTGGTTGAAAGCTATTGTTTTAGTTAAAATTTCTACTATTTGGTAGAAGCTATGTAATTTGTTAAAAATTAAACAATTTTGTTTAAAAGTATATTTTTTTAGTTAAAAAGTCAACTGTTTCGTTGAAAATTCATCTCTTTTCGTCGTAATTTTATCTTTCTTGGTTCAAATGCAACTGTTGCATTAAAATAAATTGATTTTGGTTCAGGATTTAAATTTTGTTGGAATGTTGTTCCTTTTTGGTTACAAATGCAACTATTTCATTAAAATTGATCGATTTTGGTTGAGAATTTTAATTTTTTGTTGAAAATTTATTCTTTTGTTGGTTGATGATAACCTTTTTTAACTGAAAACTAAACTGTTCAATTTTTGTATTTTAGTTTGAAAATTTGGTTCTTTGGTTAAAAATTTAAATATTTTGTTGCGAATTAGTTTTTCATTTTTTATTAAATTAATTCCTAAATTGAAAATTAAACTGTTCCATTTTTTGGTTGCAGGTTTATCTTTTTAATTGAAAATTCAACTATTTGTTTAAAAATTTGTATTTTTCGGTACAAAATTCATCTTCTTGGTAAAAAATTCATGATTTGGTTGAAAATTTAACTCTTTTATTAAAAATTCATCCCTTTTTGTCAAAATGTTATCTTTTCTGTTTAAAAATTCAACTTTTTTCATTAAAATTCATCGGTTTTGATTGACGATTTTGACTTTTTGTTGAAAATTTGATCTTTTCTTGGTTGAAGATAACAATTTTTAACTAAAAATTTAGCTATTCGATTTATGGTTGAGAATTAATTCCTTTCGTTAGAAATTTAAATATTTTGTTGCAGTTTTTTGTGCTGAATATTAATTTTTTTATTTAATAATTCAACTGTTTGGCTAAAATTTTGTATTTTCGGTACAAAATTATTCTTTTTGGTTAAAATTTCATGTCCTTGGTTAAAAATTGTACTATTCAGTGAGAAATTAATTTAATTTACTGAAAATGAAATAATGCAAATAATGCATCACAATTAATCGGTTTTGATTCAGGATTTTAAATTTTTGTGGAAAATTTGTTCCTTTTTTGGTCATAAATAAAATTTGTTAACGGAAAATTTACCTATTCAATTTTTCGTTGCATAATAATCCTTCCAAGTTGGAAATTTTACTATTTGATTAAAAAGCCTGTAATCGATGTAGCTGAAATTATATTAAATAATAATAAAAAAAAAAGAAATTGAAAACGATGGAAAATTTAAACGATGGAACATACAAATTATTCAAATTGTTTAAACATTTAATCGGTCAAACGTGGAGCATTATTGCAATTTCAAAAAATTTTCATAATTTTCTACTTTTTTCTAGTATGCTGGATCATACCGGAAGTGTAAACCAAACACTTCGTCTGAGGGACAATTTTTACAAACCACACACAATTGAATCTGATGACTTTTTTGACGGAATTGTAAGGGGCCTTACAACTCAATCTTCTCAAAAAATGGACATGAATGTCGTTTCTGACGTGAGTATTAATAAATAGTAATTTTTTCAATTTTTTTTAGCGGATTTTAATACTCCGCTGAAGAAGCCCACCCATACCATCTTTTAAACTGAAATTTTTTTGTCCAATCGGCCAATATCTGTTCATTTTTTGGATTTGTAAATTCAAAAAAATTCCTATCAATCAAAAAATCGTGGCAAATTTTTTGTACTTTTATTTTTTGCTATAAATCAGTAAAAAAATTATGTTTAATTTCGAATTTTTGAGAATATGCAAGGAATATGTTTTTTTTATTGAATGAGTTGAATGCACACTTTTTTGGAAAAATTCAAAAATGTTGTAGCTGAAATTTCTTTCGCTTCCATCAAATACATATGATATTATTTTCCTGTTATGGAAAAAAAATCATTTTCGTGGTGCCTAAAGCGTCAGGGAATTTTATTCTTAAGGAAATGTCAGGGAACAGCCAGGAGTTTTGAAAAGAGAATTCAAAATTCAGGGAATTTCAGTAAGATGCACTTTGAGTAACTGTCAAGAGTAATTAATTGAGTAATTGTCACTTTTAGTAACTTTTTTTCAAATCACTTTTTAGTTTTTTTAATATGAAGTCAATATAGTCACTTTTTTTAAAAGAAAAAATTACTGTAGTCACTTTTCTTTCAATAAATTAACCCATACGTTATATTGAAGATTTTAGGGTATTTTGAAAAATTCTAAGGAATTTTCAAGAGCCTTGAAAAGGTTCAAGGACTTAAAAAAGAATTTGAAATATTTAGGCTTTTTCTTTGAAATTTCAAGGAATGCAATGTTCAAGAGTTTTAAAAATTTCCAAGAGATTTCAAAACATTTTGAAGGATTCTAAATATTTATTTCAGAAAATTGAAAATATTTTAAGGAATTTTAAATATTTCAGGGAATTTTAAAAGATTCCAAGGAATTTTTAACAACTAGCAGGGATTTCAAAGAACTTTACAGTTTCTGCGGTAATTTTAAAAATACCAAGGAATTTTCAAGAGTTTTTAAATAATTTTAAAGGATTTTAATTATTTTAGGGCATTTGATATATTATAGATTCCAATCATTTGACGCGACTTCAAAGGATATTAAAGATTTCATGGTATTTTTTAAAATTCTACGTAATTTTCAAGAGCTTTAAAATGTTTCGAGGAATTTCAAATAATTTTAAATATTTAAGGTTCTTTTCTTAATTCCAAGGAATTTTAAGAGATGCATAGGAATTTTAAATAACTAAAGAGGACTCGAAAGAACTCTGCAGTTTTTGGGGTAATTGTAAAATTTCCAAGGATTTTTCAAGGGATTCCAAATGATTTTAAAGAATTTAAAATATCTTAGAGTGTTTTGAATGGATTTTAATAATTTGTAGTCTTTCGGATGGATTTTGAAGATTTTCTAAAATTCCAACGAATTTTCAAGAGCATTAAAAAGTTTTAAGAGATTTCAAAGGATTTGAAATAATTAAGTTTTTTTTTTTTTTTTTGAATTCCAAGGAGTGTTCACAAATTTTTTTAAATTATAAGAGACTTCAAAAGAGTTTAAAGAATTTCAAATATTTCAGACAATTTTAGATATTTTCGGCAATTTCAAAAGAATCCAAGAAATTTGTAAAAACTTCAATATTTTTCTAGGAATTTGAAAGGATTTAAAATATTCAAGTCTTTTCAAATCCCAAGGAATTTTCAAGACCTTTAAAAAGTTTTAAGGGATTTGAAAAGATTTTAAAGGATTTTGAGTATCTTGGGGAATTTCAAGTAATCCCTAGGAATTTTCAAGGGATTTCAAATGATTTTGAAGAATTTGAAATATTTTATGGTGTTTTAAATAGCTTTCAATAATTTCAAGCGATTCCAAAAGGTTGTAAAAGATTTAAAGGTATTTTAAAAATATTTTAGGGAATTTAAAAAGATTCCAAGGATTTTCCAACAACTGAAAGTGATTTCAAATGATTTTGAAGATTTGCGGGTATTTTTAAAAATTCCAAGGAATTTTTAAAAGGTTTCGAAAGATTTAACAGGATTTTAAATATCTCGGGACATTTTTAATCTAGATTTTAATAATTTAAAGTCTTTCTAAAGGATTTTTAATGATTTTTAGAGTATTTTTGAAACTCCAAGGAATTCTCGAAAGCTTTAAAAAATGTCAAGGGATTTCAAAAGATTTAAAAGAATTTTTAATATTTCAGAGAATTTCAAAAGATTCTAAGGAATTTCCAATAATTGAAAGCGATTCCAAAGGATTTTAACGATTTAATGGTATTTTCAAATACCTCAAGGTATTTCTAAACATTTCAAAGAATTCTAAAGATTTTGGGAGATTCCGAGAAATTTTGAATAATTGAAAGGCATTTCAAAAAATGATACAGATTTTAGGATTATTTTTTTAATTCCAAGGAGTTTTCAAAGGATTTCACACTATTTTAATGGACTTGCAACATGTTAGGATATTTTGAATATACTTTAATGAATTGAAGCGATTCCAGGGGATTTTAGGGATTTTAAGGCATTTCAAAAATTTCTAAAGAATTTTCAAGAGCTTTAAAAAGGTTTAAAGGGATTTCAAAGAAATAAAAATATTTAAGTTTTTTTCATATTCTAAAGAATTCTTAAGAGCTTTGAAAGAATGAAACGTATTTCAGAAGATTTTAAATGATTAGACCTATTCCAGGGAATTTTCATTAATTTTAATAATTTAAAAGAATATTATAGGGTTTATATTTTAGGATATATTGAAAGATTCCGAGGAATTTTCAAGAGATTGAAAACATTGAAAGGGATTTTCCAAAATTTTAATAATTATAAAAGATGAAATAAATTTGCATGCTGTTAAAAAGAATTTCAGAAAATTTCGAAAGACATAGAACATCAC
>CAKNXH010062782.1:49135-63398 GCA_932178445.1 Andricus quercusramuli
GGTTCTATGTAATCTTAAAACCTCTTAAGGTATTTAAAAAAAATTTCACGGATTTTAGGAAATATCATCAAATTCTACAAAATTCCTCAGCGTTTTATAATTTTTTAATGTATTTATTGAAATTCAATTTATTTGAATCAATTTAGAATTTATCCCTAATTCCTATTTATTTTTTCCTGAATTCTTTCAAATTATTTTCAGTTTCCTTGACATTTTAATTAATTCTTTTGAAATCCCTTGAATTGTTCCAAACTCATCTTAGATTTACTAAATTCAGTGCATTTTTTAACACTCCATATGTTTTTAATTTAATTTATTTTGTTTTTAAATTAACCTTAAGTTTGTATAAATGTCATCCAATTCTTCTTATTTCCTTAAATTCCTCTAAATTCACTACAATTTTACGGAAATCAATAGAATTTTTTGGTTATTTTTTTGAATTTTTTCCAATTCAATTGAATTATTTTGGTCATTTCTAGTCAATATTTATAATTAGGCGTCACGACTTGATAATTAGAAAAATTAATTTATTGTGCTGAAATTTTTGGGAAATAGTTCAAAATATATATGGGCACGTCTGCTTCGTGCATTTCAATTTTACTATATTTGGGGCAGAATACGTCAAGTGTACCCACCTGAAAATTAATTTTTTTTTGTTCTAGAAGTACGTTCTCAGTTACATTAAAAATTAATGAAATTGCACTATTTAAACAAAATAAAAACTCAAATTGGACAGATAGACGTGTATTGATAGACGCGTATGCTTTAAACCATTTCTTAAAAATTTCAACCCAACATTTACATTTTTTAAATTATAAAATTGCTGAATATAAATCATGTAATGGTCATCTAAACAGCTGTCATAAGCCCTTAAGGTGCTTCAAACTAGTCTCTGTTCCGCTTGATCCACTATATGTCTAAAAAGATGAATTATTAAACGTAATATTTTCACCACATAATCTAAAGGCAATTATTCCGGTTTGGATAGAGAGCTTTTTCCAGAAAATGTTTTTTTTTTTTTTGTAATTGAAAATGGTGTGTGTTTTGCGCCTGAAACCTGTAACCTGTAGTCGCCCAGCATACATTCCGCTGGGTTCAGGCGCAAAAAAAAAAAACACTCAATTTTCAATTAAAAAAAAAATAAATAAATAAACAAGAATATTTCTAGGAAAAAACTCTGTGTCCAAACCGGTATAATTGCCTTCAGATTATATAGTAAGAATATTACGTTCAAAAATTCATTCTTTTAGACGTATAGTGGATCAAGCGAAACCGAGAATCGTTTGAAGCGCCTTAAAATAGGTTCTGCCAACGCTCAAAATAATAAATTAAAAAATTATTATTTGAAATAAAAAAAGTCTTCACTCTAATTATGAAAGATTCTATATTGAAATGTTCTTGTGGTTTTTAAATTTTTGGGGGGGGGGGGGGGGGCGACTGAAAAATCTCGAAGAATAAAATTTCCGACACTGTAAAATTCCCAAATTGAAAAATTCACGAATAATACAATATTAGAAAAATAAAGTTTCCGAATAAAAAAAATCCCGAATCGGAAAATTCCCGAATATTTCATAATATTATCGAAATAGAAAATTTTCGACAGTTTATAATATCACTGAATTTGAAAATTCCCGACAGAAAATTGCCGCAATTAAGAAATTGAAAAATTGCATATCAATGAATATTATTTATTTATAAAACTACAATAATGAAATATTTTTATAGAAAAAAATTATATTTAATGATGAAAGTTTCCAAAATTATTGTTCGAGTTTGAAATGATTTGACGTTTGAAACCAATCAAGTTTTTTCAAACAAGTTGTTTTTCTAGAGGAGAAAAGCAAGATTTTAATGTTAATGTTCAATTTTTGAATGTCAAAAAACCCCCCAGCGATTATTATGAATAATTTTAGAATTTTTGAATATTGAAAAAATTAGTTCGCAATAAAAAAATTTTATTATTGTATTTTTTATAGATAAATAATATGAACAAAAAATTTTCAATTTATTGAATTCGGGATTTTTCTTGTTCGGATGAATTCGGCAATTTTCTGTCAAGAATTGTATTATTCGGGAATTTTCAAATTGGCTAGTATTATAAACTGTCGGCAATTTTGCTATTCGATAATATTATAAACTGTTCGACAATTTCATTATTCGAGAATTTTCCTATTCGGGAATTTTTTTATTCGGAAATTTTATTATTCGAGAATTTTATCATTCAGGAATTTTATCATTCGAGAATTCGACAGCGTCTGGAATTTCATTTTTCGGGATTTATCAGTCGTCCAATTAATGTTCAGGGAAACTGAAAAATTAGTCAGAAAAAAGTCTCGGAATTTTGAAACCGAAGTTTTGCAGCCATCCTATAATTCAACTTTTTCCAAAAAAGTGTATATTTGAAATTTTTTTTTTTAGTAACATTTAATCAGAAAAAAGTTAACTGATTCAGATGTCGCTCTTGGTTTATTTTTGTCTCTGTGATTAATCCATTTTTTCTTACGATTCAGATGACTCATGGCTTATTTAAAACAAATGGCAACTTGGGTCTAGATGCTGTGAGCCTTGATATTCAACGAGGTCGTGACCATGGAATTCCAGGATACAATCATTATCGCAAATATTGCGGGCTTCCAGTCGCAAAAAATTTTGCTGATTTCTTGGACTACATTCCGAGCGAGGTATGCGATAAACTTTATCATTACAAGGTAGACGCAGGTCAGGGAAAATATGGAAATCAGGAAAAAGTTGGGGAATTTTTTTTTTCAGGGAAATTTAGGAAAAAACAAGGATTTTGAAAAAAAAATCGTCAAAGTAGGCGCCGCACTCCCCCTACTCCCTCTTCATTCCCCTACTTCCTCTCACTTCACCCTTCATCGCGAATCCCCCGAATTCTTCAACCCCTACTTTCCACTCTCCTCGATCCTCCAGCTAAGACTGCCTTCCCCTTCCTCTAATTCCCTTCCACGCATTCAACTCCCTTTCCTCTACTCATCCTTATTTCTAATAATTTCCACTACTTCCCCTCACTTACACTCACTTCTTTTAGTGCCCCTCCTTAATTTTCCCTAATTCTCCCTCTGTTACACTTCGCTCCCCTAGTTCCACTCCCTTCACCTACCTGCTTCCATTTATTCATCCTACTTCACTATTTGTTACCCCTCACTTCCTCCAGTAACCCACCCCTCATTTACCTATTTGTCCTTATTTTCTTTATTTCCCGTCCGTTAATTTTGCATAAATTCCCTACTTTTTCTCCCTTCATCTTCTCCAGCCCCCCTTTCCGTATTTCCCCTCACTTCCACTAATTACTTTCCCCTAATTTTCTCTAAATTCCCTTACTCTCCCGCACCTAATTTTTCCTTTTTTCTCTAACTTCTTCCTCCCTTTACTTCCCTAACTTTTTCTTTCCCTCACTTCTCCCAATTCTACTCCTCTCATTTCTCCTTACTTTCCTAACTTTCTCTATACTCATTACCCCTAATTTTTCCTCACTTTCCTAACTTTCTCTATACTCATCACCCCTCACCTCCCCTTCTTTCCCATTTCATGTTTCTCATCACTTTTCCTGCTTTCCCTCCCCTATTTTCCCTTATTTCCCCCACTCCCTATCCTTCCATTTCCCATCACTTCCCCTACTTTCCGGACCCTCACTTTCTTAACTTCCCCATCACTCATTACCTCTCACTTCCTGAACTTTCCCTTCCCTCGTTTCCCCTCAGTATTTCCCCTATTCCCTTGAGTTTTCCCTTTTTTCCAATTCCCGAAAACGCCCTTTTTCTTTTTAATTATACGATATTTAAGAATACAATTGTTCGTTTTACATTTACAAAATTGTTCTATTAAAAACTAAAATGTGCTACCGCGAATAGTGAAAGCTTTTCTCTTCTAATGATAGATTTAATCCTTGCACTCTCTTCTAACTTACATAATTATTTATTATGAATAATTTAATTTTGTTTAATTTGACTCATTTCAGGAGCTTTAAAAAGTTTTAAGGGATTTCAAAAGATTTGAAGGGATTTCAGAGAATTTGAAATATTTTGGGTTATTTTAAAAGATTCAATGGTATTTTTAAGTGATTACAATTTTTTGAAGGAATCGCGAAAGATATGATTGATTTTAAGGGATTGAAGAAATATATTCATGGTGTTTTAAATGATTTCCCGTCTCTTCTTCCTAGGAAGCCAGAACCTATTTAAACCCTTCATGCAACCACATCTTAAGCTCGCTACAAGCTCCTGACTTTCTTCCTCGCCTAACTCACACAAATACTGTGCTTTCTTCCTTAGCATAATCCACCCATAGATCCCATTGAACCTTAACCTTCTTATTCTCTCCTCCCCTGCTGGTGCCTTCTCTCTCCATGCTGTTTTTCTTGACCACCTTATACACCTCTGCAGCCTATTCCCTCTAAAATACCCTTCTCTTTCAACTTCCATCTACCCGTTCCCCTCCCCTCTTCTGTTCTCCTTCTCCCACTAATACTCCCTAACCAGCGGATTTCTCTCCTCTTCCAAAAACTTTTCCTCATATTCATATACCTGTTTCCCTGTGAGAATCCCTAAACTAGTTCTCCCCGTCTCCCTCCTAACCATATAATTGGGTGTATTCCTTGCCAACCCCAGTTTCCACCTCACATAACTCTTCCATATCCTATTTACCTCGCCACATTACTTTCCCCCCCACACGTGCACTCCATACAATAGCATAATCATCACTAGCGAGTCGAAAACTTTTATTCTTCCTCAAAAATCATCTGTAAACAATTTCTTTCCAAATCCCCACACCTTCCTCATCGCCACATTTTCCCTTCACAGGGAAGGGGAGAGTTTTGAAAGAAGATCGAAGGATAAGTTCATGAATAAGGAGAGGAGATTTTAAGGGACTGGATAAAGGGTAGGGGCTAAGGGGTGACGAATGGTATGGTAGCAAGTGACGAAGAAGGGAGATACACGTATGTGAGTGAGGTGGTATTGTTGATAGACTATGTGGCCATAAATATGCCAGGGTGGAAGGAGACGGAGAGATTCGTAGTAGAAGGGACTGTAGAATCAGACCATCAGCCATTAAGATTGCTGATGAGGTGGGAGGGCGGTGGAAGGCAAGGTGGGGAAGAAATGTCCCTGGGGTGAGGGTGAGCTGGACGAGGGAGGCAATAGAGAAGTATCAGGAGACGCTAGGAAAGGTGCGTTCTAAAGGGAAGCCGGTCGAAGAGATATGGGAGGATTTGAAAGAGTAATTGAAAGGTGTGTGCAAAAAAAAGGTATTTAGAAAGAAGAATAAAGGAATGGCGAAACTGTGGTGGGATAGCGAATGTAAAAAGATGATAAGGAAGTTGCAAAAGAAGTACAAAAAGTGAGAAGAGAGAACTGCGAAAAGGGAGGAGTACGGAGGATGAGAAAGGAGTTCAGCTTGTTGTGTAAGAAGAAAAAACAAGAAAGAGAGCAAGATCTGGAAGAGAAGTTCAGAAGTGTTAATACAGACAGAAAGTGACAGAAGACAGAAGTGTTAATACAGAGTGTGGATGATAATAAATAGGTTTGGCAACCGTGGGGTGGAAATAAGCGAGAAGATAGGAAGTGAGGAGTGCAGGGAGTTTTTTAAAGAATCGTTTCAGGGCTCAGATGCAAGAAAGAGAGATATTGGGAGTAGAAGTACGAGGAGGGCAGAGGTGAAGGAGTTGAATGATGAGGAGATCGAGAAACAGATCAGGAAGTTAAGGATGTCAAAATCAGCAGGGCTGGATGGAGTAGAGGACGAAGCGTGGCTGTTTAGTATACAAGAGGTTAGGAAGAGGCTGAAGGAGGTGTTGGAGAGAGTAGAGAGAGAAGAGGGATTCCCAAAAGGGTGGAGGAGGAGTTGATAGTATTACTGTATAAGAGAGGAGATAGGGATAGGCAGGACAATTATAGAGGGATCACGATAATGAATATGGCGTGCAAAGTATACGCGAAGGTGTTGGCGGCGAGGTTGCGGAAGGATGTCTAGGGGAAAGAGATATTGCCGATGGATATTCAGCAAAGGAGACCAAAGTGTACGCGTTTTTTGTGCATGTCAGATGCGTTGGATAGGCGGAGGTTGTGGGAGGCGATGGATGTGGAGGGAGTGGAGAGAGGCCTGATCAAAAGGCTATATAAAAAGAAGAATGATAGGGTGAGAGGAGGTTTTAAAGGAGATGATGAAGAGGTTGAAAGGATACCTGGATAAGAATCGATTAGAGTTGAATGTGGAAAAGTCCAAGATTGTGGTGTTCAGAAAAGGACTTGGAAGGGAGGGGAGTTGAAGTGGAAACGGAAGACGGTGCAGTAGCTGAAAGAGTTTGTGTACCTGGGCTTCCTGGTACGGAGGAATGTAGGAATGGAAATATTTGAAAGGATTAAGAAAACGCTAGGGTATTTTAAAAGATCCCAAGGAATTTTCAATTGATTCAAGTTATTTATTGATCTTTCAGAGACTTTGTTCACTCTAATTTCACTGAAATCAATTATATATATTTTTTAATTCATTTGAATTTAATTTTAATTGTTTTGAAGTCTTGTGAATTGAATTAGTTTGAATTCCCTCAATTAAAAAAAAACAGTAGTCTAATTATTAATACACATTAGTAACTTTCATTCATTTTTTGCTATAGAAATTAGTTTTTCGGTTTAAAGAGATCACTTTATCACTTTTTTCAAGTCAATTAGACTGCAGAGCCTTAAGAATAAAAAATAAAAAATGTATGAATGTAAACTTGAAATTGTTTTATTCCATTCATGAAAAATTAAATACAAAAAATGTTACAGTATTAGAGTTTTTGTGTCTGTATCATGATGGAAATATTTTTAAAAAATTGTCTTTGATTTGTATTTTTCAGATGGTGCAGAAGCTTCGAAGTCTTTACAAAAGTCCTGACGATGTCGACCTTGTAATTGGAGGAATGGCAGAAAGGTCTGTAGAAGATGGTATTTTGGGTCCAACTTTCCATTGTTTGATCTCTGAACAATTTTCGAGGACAAGACGAACTGATAGGTTTTTTTATGACTCTGCTAAACAGGTTTATCCATTTACGCCAGGTGATAAACATTTTTCAAATGCATTTTATAATAATAATGAATCTAGATGCAAATTTCGAATAGGGTTTTCATGATAATCTTCCTGTTTTGCAGATCAATTGGCTGAAATTCGAAATGTTACATTGGCGAGAGTCTTCTGTGATAATGGAGACAATATTTCACAGATGCAGCGCAATGTTTTCCTGAAACCGCAATTGGGGTGAGTTAAATTATTCTTTAACATGTGTGGTGGAACGAAGAAACCAGTCTTGGAACCAAACAATAAATTTTAGGGTTTTTATTAATTCTGAATAATGAAGATTTCCCCTACGAATCCAAAAATCTGCAATGATCTAGAATCAAAATTGAATTTTCTGGTGTTCAAAGTTGGGAGGTGATTTTTTTCTGCATCGTGAAAGCTCTAATACATTTGGCTCGGTTAATCACCACTCAATCCGTGCGATTAGACAATTTTTCCTGATAGTTTTTTCAGTACTTTTTCCATTTTGTTTTATAAGTCGTAAAGAAAACGTAATATGGTTATTATTTATTGCTATCGTGCATTTTACGCGTACTAGAAAATGAACACGTGAGCTTCCCTAGCGGACCGTACTGCAAAAAGTAAAAAAGCAGAGTTCGTATCTTTTGGAATAATTTTGAATACTTATGATAGAAAGAGACAGAGAAAATGAATCCCATTTTATCTCTTTGTCAACCTAAACTCGGGGCTATCTTCTTCAATACCGTATTTTCTATCCCATCCTATGCTAGTTTCTTCGTTCCACGTCACGTGTACTAGAAAATGAACACGTGAGCTTCCCTAGCGGACCGCCCTGCAAAAAAAAAAAATAGAGATCCTATCTTTTTGAGTAATTTTGAATCCTCATGATAGAAAGAGATACAGAAAATGAATCCCATTCTATCTCTTTGTCCACGTGAATTCGGGACTATCTTTTTCAATACCGTATTATCTATCTCATCCTACGCTGGTTTTCTCGTTCCACGTCACTTGTACTATAAAATAAACACGTAAGCTTCCCAAGCGGACTGCCCTGCCAAACAAAAACAACAGAGATCCTATCTTCTTGAATAATTTTGAATCCTCATGATAGAGAGAGATAGAGGAAATTTATCCCATTCTATCTGCCAACCTAAATCCACGACCGTCTCTTTCAATAGCGTCTTTTCTATCTCATCCTCTGCTGGTTTCTTCGTTTCACGTAACATGTATTAGAAAATTAACACGTGAGCTTCCCTAGCGGATCGCCCTAGAAAAATTGAAAAAAAGAGATCTCATCTTTTTGGATAATTCTGAATCCTTATGATAGATAGAGATAGAGAAAATGGATCCCATTCAATCTTTTTGTCAACCTAAATTCGCTACTATCTTCTCCAATACCGTATTTTCTATCCCATGCTATGCTAGTCTCTTTGTTCCACGTCACGTGTACCACTAGAAAATGAACATGTGAGCTTCCCTAGCAGACCGCCCTAGCATAAATAAAGAAAAAAGAGATCCGATCTTTTTGAATCATTTTGATTCCTCATGATAGAGAGAGAACGTTTATTTCATTCTATCTCTCTTTCAACCTCAATTCCCGACCATCTTTTTCAATACCGCATTTACTATCTCATCCTATGCTGGTTTCTTCGTCCCGCGTCACACGTAATAGAAAATAAACAACTGAGCTTCCCTAGAAGACGGCCCTGCCAAAAAAAAACCAAGATCCTATCGTTTTAAATAATTTGGAATCCTCATAATAGAAAGAGATACAGGAAATGTATCTCATTTTTTCTCTTTGTCAACCTGAATTCGGGACTATCTTTTTCAATACCGTATTTTCTATCTCATCCTATGCTGGTTTTCTCGTTCCACGTCACTCGTACTAGAAAATAAACACGTCAGCTTCCCAAGCGGACGGCCCTGTCAAAAATAAAAAAAATAGATATCCTATCTTTTTGAATAATTTCGAATCTTCACAGTAGAAGGAGATAGAGAAAATGTATCCCATTCTATCTGCCAACCTAAATTCACGACCGTCTCTTTCGAAAGCGTCTTTTCTATCTCATCCTATGCTGGTTTCTTCGTTCCACGTCACATGTATAAGAAAATAAAAACGTGAGCTTCCCTAGCGGACTGACCTTCAGAAAAATAGAGATCCTAGCCTTTTGAATAATTTTGAATCCTCATTATAAAAATAGATAGAGAAAGTGTATCCCATTCTATCTCTGTGTCAACCTAAATTCACGACTATCTTCTTCAATACCGTATTTTCTATCCCATCCTACGTTAGTTTCTTCCTTCCACGTCACGTGTACTAGAAAATGAACACGTGAGCTTCCCTAGCGGACCGCCTTAACAGAAATGAAGAAAAAAGAGATCCTATCTTTTTGAATCATTTCGAATCCTCATCATAGAGAGAGATAGAGAAAGTTTGTCCCATTCTATCTCTTTTTCAACCTCAATTCCCGACTATCTTTTTCAAAACCGCATTTACTATCTCATCCTTTACTGGTTTCTTCGTTCCACGTCACATTTAACAAAAAATAAACACGTGAGCTTCCCTAGCGGACCGCGGCGCAAAAAAACAGAGATCCTATCTTTATGAATAATTTTGAATCCTTATGATAGAAAGATTTAGAGAAAATGTATCCCATTCTGTCTATTTGTCAACCTAAATTCACCACCGTCTTTTTCAATAACGTCTTTTCTATCTCATCCTATGCTGGTTTCTTCGTTCCACGTCACTTATACTAGTTAATAATCACGTGATCTTCCGCAGAGGACCGCCCTGTAAAGAAAAAAAGCAACAGAGATCCTATCTTTTTGAATAATTTTGAATCCTCATGATAGAGAGAGATAGAGAAAGTGTATCCCATTCTTTCTATTTGTCAACCTGAATTCGGGACTATCTTTTTCAATACCGTAATTTCTATCTCATCCTATGCTGGTTTCTTCCGTCCACGTCACATGTGCTAGAAAATAAACACGTGTGCTTTCCTAGCGGACCGACCTGCAAAAAAACAGAGATCCTATCCTTTTGAATAATTTTGAATCCTCATGATAGAAAGAGATAGAGAAAATGTATCCCATTCTTTCTATTTGTCAACCTGAATTCGGGACTATCTTTTTCAATACCATATTTTCTATCTCATCCTATGCTGGTTTCTTCCTTCCACGTCACATTTACTAAAAAATTTACTCGTGAGCTTCCCTAGCGGACCGCCCTAGAAAAATTGAAAAAAAAAGATCCCATCTTTTTGGATAATTCTGAATCCTTATGATAGAAAGAGATAGAGAAAATGGATTCCATTCAATCGTTTTGTCAACCTAAGTTCGCGACTATATTCTTCAATACCGTATTTTCCATCTCATCTTATGCTGGTTTCTTTGTTTCACATCACATAGGAAATAAACACGTGAGCTTCCCTAGCGGACCGCCCCACAGTGGGGTGAAATTGGAAATCGAGGTTCAAAATGACATTTAGAACGCAATTTTGCACCGATTTTAGTTTTCTTTCTTTCTGAATAACTCAGAACTAAATTCTTAAGAAATGATGAGGGTAGATTTTTCATTTTTTTGTTTATTTAATTTTTATGTTAATGCAAACAACGGAAAAAATTTCGATTTTTTCAATTTTATTTTTTATCTTCTAGATAAAATGTTTCTCATACGTCTCGTCCCTTGCGTTCAATGCACGAGGGTATATGCAAGATAAAAAACTTGTTAACTTGCATACTGAAATGCTATAAACAATTTGTGTTAACAAATAATCAACATTAGAAGTTATTCGTCTTTAAAGTATATTTCCGCTCTGAAATCGCTTGATTTTATCGTTAGAATGATGCGTGGACATGAAAATTTAAGATTATTTGTTATTCGTTTATTTTATAAACAAATTATATAAACAAATGCACGTTTTGGGCGATTTAAAGCGAAAAGAAATCGTTTTTTCTTCCGACCCTGCCAAAATTACATTGCCAACAATTTTTTCTGAAAAAAAGCTTACAATCCATCAATATTTATTTGTTTTATAAATAAATTATATAAACAAATGCACATTTTAGAGTTTTTGAGGTGAAAATAAACCGTTTTTTCTTCTGTATTTGCTAAAATTATTTTGGCAATAACGTTTTCTGAAAAATTTTTTCCCTCCCATCAATATTGGTTTATTTTATAAATTTATAAAAACAAATGTACATTTTTGGTGTTTTTAAGCGAAAAGAAATAATTTTTTCTTCTGACCTTGCTGAAATTACATTGCCAATGATTTTTTCTGAAAAAAAAGTTTTTAACTCATCAATATTTGTATATTTTATAAACAAATGCACATTTTAGGCTATTTTAGGTGATTATAAACCCCTTTTTTTCTTCTGACCTAGTTAAAATTATATTGCCAATGCCAATAATGTTTTCTGAAAAACTTGTTGCCACCCATAAATATTTGATTATTTTATCAACAAATTATATTAAAAAATGCCAGTGATATTGTGTGATGAAGTTTGATCACAGAATAAAATCTATTAAATTTGTAACAACATTTGCAAAACATTTGTGACATTTGTGAAGTGTATACAAATTTTAGTAATTTGGGAACAAAGAGAAATCATTCAAATCACATAGTACACTTGTTTATGTAAATTGTTTATAAAATAAGCCAATATTGATAGGTGGGGAGAAAATTTTCCAGAAAACGATATTGCCAATATAATTTCAGCAAAGACAGGAGAAAAAACAATTTATTTTCACCTAAAATGCCCTCAAATGTGCATTTGTTTATATAACTTGTTTATAAAATAAACAAATATTGATGGGTTATACAATTTTTTTCAGAAAAAATCATTGGCAATGTAATTTCAGCCAGATCAAAAGATAAAATTATTTCTTTTCTCTCAAGAACACCAAAAATGTACATTTGTTTACATAAATTGTTTATAAAATGAATCAATATTGATAGGTGGGGAGAAAGTTACCAGAAAACGTTATCGCCAATATAATTTTAGCAAAGACAGAATAAAAAACGGTTTATTTTCACCTAAAATACCTAAAATGTGCATTTGTTTATATAATTTGTTCATAAAATAAACAAATAATGATGACTGGGAAAAAAGTTTTCATAAAACGTTATTGCCAATATAATTTGAGCAAAGACAGGAGAAAAAACAATTTATTTTCAACTAAAATGCCCTCAAATGCGCATTTGTTTATATAACTTGTTTATAAAATAAACAAATATTGATGGGTTATAAAATCTTTCCCAGAAAAAATCATTGTCAATGTAATTTCAGTAAGGTCAAAAGAAAGAATTATTTCTTTTCGCTTAAGAACACCAAAAATCTACATTTGTTTATATAAATTGTTTATAAAATAAACCAATATTGATAGGTGGGGAAAAAGTTTCCAGGAAAAGTTATTGCCAATATAATTTTAGCAAAGACGGAAGAATAAACGTTTTTTTTCACCTAAAATACTCTAAAATTTGCATTTGTTTATATAATTTACTTATAAAATAAACAAATATTGATGGGTTTTAAGCTTTTTTTCAGAAAAAATCATTGGCAATGTAATTTCGGCAAGGTGAGAAGAAAAAACGATTTCTTTTCGCTTAAAATCGCCCAAAATGTGCATTTGTTTATATAATTTGTTTATAAAATAAACAAATAACAAGTAATCTTAAATTTTTATGTTGGCGTATCATTCTAACGATGAAAGCTAGCGATTGCAGGGTAGAAATATACTTTAAAAGCGAATAATCTCTAATGTTGATTATTTGTTAACAAAATTTGTTTATAACAATTAACTAGGCAAGTTAGCAATTTTTTTATCTAGCACATACCCTTGTACATTAAATTCAAGGGGCGAGACGTATAGGGAAAATTTTATCTAGAAGATAAAAAATAAAATTTAAAAAATCGACATTTTTTCCGTTGTTTGCATTAACATAAAAATTTTTTCTTTGTCAGCCTAAATTCACGACTATCTTTTTCGATATTGTCTTTTCTATCTCATCCTGTCCTTTGTCTATCCTCTCCAATCTTTTACTATCTCTTTGTCAATCTAAATTTTTGTCTATCCTTATGAATTTCTCCTTTCTTCATCTCATCGTATCCTAAATCTATCAGTGTCTCTCTTTTTCGATCTCTTTGTCAATTTTATCCATCCACGTCAAAAAGATAATTAAATTTTCAGTTGAAAAAATTAATTTTTGACAAAAAAAAATGAATTATCATCTGAAAACATGAAGATTCACTAAAAAAATCAACATTTGAAAAAGTAGTTTATCTTTCAACCGAAAGTTGAATTCTAACTTAAGAATATGAATGTTCGAGGAAAAATGTAATGATTAATGTTTCAGCAAAAAAGTTTTTCATTAAATATATAAAGCAGTTCGATTTAACAAAAACAAAAAAATTTGAAGAATAATTGAATCCTCAACCGCTAAAATACATTTTTAACCAAAAAAAATGATTTTCTACACAAAAAAAAAAAGAATTTTCGAGCCTAAAATAACGACTTTTTCACAAAAGAGTTGAATTTATAACCCGAGAATATAAATTTTTAACGAAACAGTTATTTCCAACCAATCTGTTGAATTTTCAACGGAAAAGTAATAGTTGATATTTTAACAAGAAAAGTTTGTAATTCAAAATTTAAAAAAAAAACTGATTTAATCTTCAGAAACGAACTATAAGAAAATAATAATATTAAAACAAATTAATTTTAATATATCAGTTGTATTTGTTAACGAATAATTGATTTTCTATAAGGAAGACGAAGTTTTAACAAAATACATAACATTTTCCACTCAATAGTAATGTTTTCCACCGAAAAAAAAGAATTTGCGAACCGAAAATAAGATTTTTTTACAAAACAGTTGAATTTTCAGCAAAAATGTTCAGTTTTAATCCAAACAGATTAATTCCCAATCAAAAAGTTGCATTTTTAACAAAAACAGGTTATGTATTTATTCTCTCCCTTTTACGGGTTTGAGGGCCTCCGTTCCCTTTACAGTACGTTACAAAAACCACATATACTACCTTAATAATACTTATTACCTAAATAATAATATTTAACTAATATTAACTTATATGCTAACGCTTTGTCTTGACAAAATTACTATCGAGATTTGCTGACTATCGAGATTCCTGGGCTTCCGTTTCCTCTTACCTTTTCCTTTACCATGATTTCAAAATTTTATTCAATTTACTCTCCTTGTATAGGAGT